>JAVTVY010033744.1:0-14329 GCA_036873755.1 Hanleya hanleyi | reverse complement strand
TCTCATTTTGTTGTTTGAGTATAAGGGAGGTAACTCCATAATATGAAAGTCTGATTTGTGGTAGTCGTAAAAGAGTCGTTGACAAGGACGCCAAACAAAAACTTATTTTTGACAAAACACTGAAAGTTCACTAACTTACTGGTTGTTTCGGGTGGTTACAAAGTAGCCGAAGGCAAGTTTCATACGCCGGAATATTGTTCTATTGTAAGATTTGTCGAGGTAACCACACATTGCTTATTTGTATGTGTACACGGATGGCAAAGGAGTTATGGGGTGTCCAATTTTCGTTTGACTTGATTTTTGTGTACTGTTTTGCTTATCATGTGGAGAAGGGGGAGGTGTACATGTGCAACGAACACGACCGAGATAGGTTTGCCCCTTCTTACACATAACGCTTGTGATCGAGTTTAAAATTCGCCACATAAGTCATAACTCAGAAACTCCAGCTGATGTGATAGGCCTACGGCCTGGGGATCATTTCTCGTACACTTTTCACGGTTTATTTCAATTTTATATAAAAGTAATTTTTTGAAAGACACAAAAACTGTCCTGGAAGTAGTTTCGCGGGTTACGTGACCTTTCCCCGCACGTGCGGGAGCAGTTACTAACTCGACTTTTTCGGTACCTGTAACCCACGAGAGAGAGCAATTCCCGTACAGCAGACGAAAGTCGCAATTTTATGCTGAATTGTTGTAAATGTCATCGTCCATGCACTTAAATAGTTTATTTGAGTATTTTTAGAAGAAATAATATACTAAAGAGACAATTTATCAATCTGACTTTTCCGCAATCAAAGGCTGAACAGCGACTGTTGTTAGTTGAATGAAAAACGAGATTATTTTATCTCCGGAAAATCATCGGTAATCATCGGAATTATAACTCCGCGGCCGTCAATAACTGATAGCGTACCCAATAATGATCCGATTTTAATTTTGATAATATATTTGGAATCCTGAAGAAATACTCGTTTCAGAAATATATAGATTGATATATTTTTATGCTATTTCATGACGTAAAATTCAACTGGAACATGGCCCTGATTTACTGGAAAAGTGAGTTTGCCCCATTTGATTGTGAACATTCGTTCGCAGATGGAGAGGGGCAGTCGAAGAAAAACAATGACTGCGCCCCCGTGTCACATGACATAAACACAGCTGTCGAAATGGGATAGTCTGGCTTTCGTAGAATGAATATCATGATCATTAGTCAGGTTACATATATTGGTTGGCGATAAAATAACGTGATGGAAACCACAAGTAAGTATGCTCCAGAAAACAATTTACAAAAAAATAATACTTCCAAACATACCAAGAAGTAGAAATTTTGACAGACAAATTAAACTTCATCCCCGCACATAAGCAATCCACATAGAACGTCACCACGTGCTTTGAACGCGCGCACGTGCGAGGTGTACGAGATTTGATCTGTACGAGAATCGATCCCAAGCCCGTACTGATACTATTGTGTGTCCCAACTAATCTATTGAGAACGTTTTGTTTGATTTTTTGAGAAATATATATTGTTGTGTTCTGAAACTTATGTCACTGGTAAAATGCAATTATTATAGTATTCATTCAAAATATTAGCAAACAACATTCTGTAGAACTATCTGTTTGAAACATTTTCTGTTTTGGGTGTCATTCTCTGGGTTAAATATTGGCGTCAGCCATTGTTGATTTGGACCAGTTCAATACTCGTAGGTTTGATAGGCATTCTTTTCCATTCATGGAATTTTTACAGTTCCACAATGTCACAAAACAACAATAATGCCATGATGTCACAATAAGACGTTACAAAGACAATTTATCAATACTGACCACAGTAGCAACGTCATAGCGTTGACCCTGACGTCATAATAGAAAATGACAACCTCCCACTCCTTTGCACATATGGGAACAGTCCCCCTCAGCCTTGGCGACGTAAAAATTTAACCCAGAGAATGACACCCAAAACAGAAAATGTTTCAAACAGATAGTTCTACTGAGTGCTGTTCGGTAATATTTTGACTGAATACTATAATATTTGCATTGTACTAGTGACGTAAGTTTCAGAACACAACAATATATATTTTTCCAAAAATCGGACAAAACGTTCTCAATAGATTAGTTGGGACACCCAATAGTGATAGGTGAAAAAAGGGTAAGGGAGCCAGGAGTCCGGTAAGGCAACAACAACCAAAAAAAACACAGACTCCTTAGACGATGTTTTCGGGCTAATTCACCATATAGCCAAGCCTGGTGCTCGTCATTCCAATGATACCAAAATGAATCGACCCTAGAAAAAAAGAAAGGCTAGACGAAAAGTAAAGAAATTTGGCAATGACCAACAACGTTTGTTAAGTGACACATGTCATTTGTAATTTTGAGTATATTTTGGCGATGGATGCATTTTCCTAAGACTTGCATGAAAACTGTTTCTTTTTTTTAACTGATACATTCAATGAAGAAGTCAGATTTTGTGTGGTAGATACATTAGCTCCAATATTCCTCAAACATCACCCTTTTTTCTGTGTTTATCCATCTAAAAAATATACCAAGCACTGTACAGCAGTGAGGGAGATCTCCTTGGTCTTGCTTTACACCTGTGTTCTATGCTTGTGACTCTCATTCACACATTGAGTTAAAGTCGATTTATGACTGGTCCCATCGAATCAGAGTTTGCAATTCATCACAGCATGATTTCGGATAAAGTCATTTTTTGTTATAAAATATCTAGATTTCTATTACAAACTTTGTATATGATAATAAAAAAATTCAGGAGATGTGTGTAAATTATATATTTTCCTTGCTTACATGTATAAATTGACGAATGTGTAAGGATATTCAACTTTATCAGAATTCTGTCCCCTCGCGCTGATTATCCTGCAGATGGTCAAATAGATTTACTTGAGTTTTACAAGCCATAAAATCAGTCTTGACAGTATGAAATAGGTGGCAATTGGGTATATGAGCGTGTGGTGTGTGGTCACATCCAATTGATTGAGATGGTTTCTCAATAACCAAACTTGTATTACTGAAAAATATCTCGTGTAAAATGATCTCGGTCTAATCCCTGTTTCAGTAGGATATTAAATGTGTCTCGATCCTTCTCAAAATGACTTCAGACCAACAAACAAATTTCGTAACCATCTCTGAAGGACATGGTAAGAATAAACCTCATCTCCTCAGAGAGCTTGTCATAAGAGGCGACTAAGTGAGGCACCCGTGGGTTTCCCGGGTGTGAAAAGGAATAGGACCCCAGCCGTGTGGTTCCCAGGTGTGAAAAGGAATAGGACCCAACGTTGTGATATGACTGAAATATAGTTGAAGCGATGTTAAATCATATTCACTCACTCCATCTCTGAAGCTGGAACCTTCAAGTTTTGATCGAGAGGAAACTGGGATAAAGTGATCTAGGCATCCCAGCTCTTCCCGCAAGGCGCATGCTTTCAGCCAGAATCTAATTGGATGATACAAGCTTACCCCTGTACATGTAAATATCTGTCGTTGTTTTTTCTTCTCTCAGATGGCCTGTCATGATGATGATGATAAAATTAACTTCGACATACTGGAGAGGGAACTGATGACTGCTGTGGAAGCTGACGCCAGATACTGGAGAGAGAATGATGCCAAAATTAGAGCCGTTCAGAATAAAGTGGGCAGTTATGAGGAGTTCAAGTAAGAATAGAATTATCCATTCCTACAAAAACATACTGCTCTCTTCATGTTCGTATGATGAATTGAGTTGACTGTGACATTCGCCCACACATTGAAAAGTTTATGAAAACTGACCGTTTGAGCCATCCACATGGGCATTCTGAATTACTACTATAACATGCAATTAACTACGCTGGTATGATGCTATGCAAAAGCTTACATTTTGAGTAGTTTGTTTTTGCATGTGTTACAGCGGCCCCGCAATACTGACAGTCACAGGTGACTAAGGGAGACAACTTTGTCAATGTAAGATTGATTTTGCATTAATACATGTATGACGCTAACAAAATGACATAGCAATAACTATCAAGCGGTGACTGCTGTCAATGTCTGAGTGGTCAGTCCAGTGTGTTTCATATATGATGCACTGGTATATTTACCCGTACGAATGACTTCAGTTATCAGGGGAGTATTAGCTATGATGTCACTTTGCTGAGATGACGCTATGAATCGTCGTACCCATTATTGGCATTCTAAGTACAGACAGACGCGGGCCGGGGCTTAATCGAAATCACTGAGAATGTATCGAAGAGTTTGGATATGAGAAACTGTGCCATTCCACAATAAAATTGACACCGTCTACGCATACGCCATCTGTTGTTAATATATTGATAAAGTTGTTTCCCTTGCTGGTAAGGGGCCCTCAGTGGCCGAGTGGTCTAAGGCATTTCTCTGGTGATCTGATGATCACTAGCCTCACACCACTGAATGGACATGGGTTCGTGCCCAGCTGGTGCATGTGTGAAAATTTGTCAGTTTTTTGCCGATGGGCAGTTGTTCTCTCCGGCTTCCTGCACCATCCAAACTGACTGTCACCATAAATGAGTGAAACAAACTTGAGTGCGACATTAAACCAAATCCTCCTCTCCTTGCCGGTATTAAGAATCCTGCTGCAGCAAAAGTTCTTGTGGCATTGAAATATTCTCACAATTTTAACACAATATTAAAAACTGCTGAGGCAAAGTTACTGTTGCTACTTCATTGGCCTCAGCATTGTTGACAGCTGTGGCTGTGATATGCCACAATAAAATTGATCCATTCTATGCATATATGCCATCTAGCCCCGTGGGGCTTCCGGGGATTGACCTGATGTCATTGTGCGCACCACAGGTCATGGCAAGAATAGGTCTCAGCTCCTCAGACAGCTTGGCGTAAGAGGCGACTAACTGAGGCACCCATGGGGTTCCCAGGTGTAAAAAGGAATTTAGGACCTCACCTGTGGTTCCCGGGTGTGAAAAGTTGAAATATAGTTGAAAGCGACGTTAAATCATATTCACTCACTCAATCACTCACTTCATCTCTGAAGCTGGAACCTTCAAGTTTTGATCGAGAGGAAACTGGGATAAAGTGATAGGCATCCCAGCTCTTCCTGCATGCTTTCAGCAAGAATCTAATAATTAGATGGTATAAGCTTTACCCTGTACATGTAAAATGTGACGTTAAATCATATTCACTCACTCACCCATATATGCCATCTATTGCTGACCGTTATGGCTGTGCTAATTCCTCTAATGATTCAATCACAGGAAGGGAAATTTCCTACCACAAAATCAGGGGGTGATCGAATTCTGTCAAAACAGAAATTTGACAAAATGGTCCGTAACCATGCAGTTAAATTCCAATATTTCATTATTTTAATGATTTTCACGGTAATAATTTATTACATGGCCGATCCAAGTTTTTCCAAAAAATCTGAGCAATTAAATTTTAATAGGGACGGTGATTGAATTATTAGAGTATTTATCGTAATTGAGGAGGCGTTACCATGGTTATCTATCTTATTCCATTTCTAGAACTTCATAACAGTCTGGGTTCCGTATTTTCATATATAACCATAATTGATTATGTGATATTCTGGATTATATGTTGTACTGTTACATATCCCAGAAAGTTCCAAATGTCGAGAAAGAGCAGAACTTAACTGGAAGAAACAAATTGTTCTTATGATTCCAGGGATATTGTATTGGCTTCTCACTTAAAACCTCTTGACCGAGAAGACAAAATTGCCACAACTTTTAATCAACCCTGGAACAATGTTGCAAACACAGCTGCTTACTCCAAGCAATCGGAGACAACAGACTCTGAACAGGACCTAAAACAGGTGAGCATGTTATATTAATATACATCTTACCAAGCTAAGGGAATTTCATCGGTAATTTCCGTATTAATTCACCTTCCAAATTTAATTAGAAAACGGCCGATTTTTCTCCTGTCGTGATTTTGTCCATCCTAATAAAACGAAAACGGGAGCATTTTCAATATACCCGTGAAACAATAAATTCGAACACTCCCGTTTTCGCCACGGAGTTCGTGCCGATGAAAGTAAAGTGAATATGTTACTAGAATCTCGTACATGTATAGTACATGTATATCGCCGTATGCTATTATTTGTAAACACAGAGAAACAACAGGGAACTGAATTACTATTACTTAGTCTATAAGGAAAAAAATTGATTCAATTAACTCCGCAGTCCTATAATTTTATCCGAACTTGATCGCGTTTCGCCGCAGTCGGGAAAAAATATATACGGTAAAAAATCCGAAATGGCTTGAATGAAAAGTCGGTCAGGTGAAACAAAAGTTTCAAACTATTCTCTGCAAACTTTTACCACATGACGTATGTCTTTCAACATTTAAATTTACTGAGCTGGTTTTACTTGACTACAGTTGTTTTAGAAGCGACACTAAAGTCAAAACGCACACGCGTGCTTCAGGCATACCATCGCATTGACGGACCATTTGGAGTCTTGACCTTGAACTTGCAAATTCCCGCCAGGTTTGTTTCATAGAATTTGTTTACGTTAATTTTACTACGATGATTTCATTGGCCGAGAAGTCAGCGGGTCGTGGATTAACTTTTCTAGGGCGTGCATGTGATCTTATTGTGTCACGCCTGCACATGGTTTCAAGAGCGCGGATATAACATCAGACCACATGGTCGCTATAAATAGACTAAGCTTCCCCATGTCTGTATCGTCGGCATTATTCTCTCATTATTTCCTGTATATTTTAGGCCTGATTGGATTCCGCTGCCTGATAAACTAAACACTTCATTAATCAAAAATTCACTCTCCACTTTGGCGAGTTACTCTATTTTTTAATCGACACATTGGCGAGTGACTGAAAAATTCAGTCGCCAGTTGTCATTTTTTAGTCGCCATTGTCGACCGGGTTTTGTGAGCACTGAAATACTCTAATATGTGTCACGTGTATAGTTTTATATTTCCAGAATATTCTTTCAATTCCATGTCAGTTAGGTTTTATACTCATGGCTAATACTGAGCAAAAAGGAAGGAATACGTTCAATGTTTTGGCCTACTTTTACGATGTTATTACGGACGCGAATTTACGGACGTCAGCTTAAAATCTGCATGATCTTGCTGAACGGGCTGCTGAACTTGTCACTCGATCAATATGCTTGACTTCCTCAAATAAAATTAGACGCCTTTATCAGGGTAGAGGAGATTTTCTGACATCATACACTGCCTTTTATGGAAACTATGATGAGATATCAAAGTTAATACATGGTAATAAATATGATCACTACGACCACGGCAAAGCGGTTCACCATTTTGGATCTTCCGTGAAAATCGGCGCGACATTTAATTCGAACACTCGCGTTTTCTGGAATTAGCTCAACAAATAATTCGAAAGTAGCCAATTTTTGGAGTGGTGAGTTTCATCACTACATCGCGAATTATAGGGAAATTACCGTAATTATCCTCAGCTCATTGACGTCATTCACTGTGTATTCCGCCCGATTTCAGCTTCCCCAAGCATTAAGTCACATGAATTAATTACGGTAGCTATTTTATTTCTCACTCTCTTGGTGCATACTTCTTTGTTTGTCTTGAGAAAACTTGTATTACAAATGGCCTAACATATGTGAAAGAAACAAAATTGGCGGCAGTTCACAGGGGAATTTTTTTTTTTTATTTTGTGTTGGGGACACTCGGGGACCCTTCCAGGCCCCCACGTGATAATTTCCTTCCAAAACTGCTGGAGGTGTGTCCTCGTTCAAGGCTTGTGATAGTCCGGACTTGGTGTTCCGCGAACCAATCGGCTTCGATCATTTTGGTCACACCCTAATACACATATATAGCACTTGACACTGCATGGCTATGTACAGAAGTGTTTACGTATGTAAATGCCATGGGTTCGGATGATGGTTAATATAGTACACTTATTCCAAGAATGTATCAGTCACAACTATGTTTATAGCCGAATCTTCAAAATAATAAAGGAAAAATGGCTGTGATTGGATATTCATCCATAAATTTTATTCTCGAGATCTAGGTTTATCATGCCTAATAGAATCTGAAGGATTATACGAATGGGAAGTTCAGGTATTCCACTTTTCTTCTAATTTGACAGCCTGCACTGAGTTGGCATGAAGTTGGCACCAAGTTGGCATGTTCCATCCAGTTGACTTCCTGTTCCATCCGGTTGACTTCCTGTTCATTCTAATTGAATTTCCATTAATTCTAATTGACTTGCTGTTCAATCAAATTGACTTGCTGTTCAATCTAATTGACTTTCCGTTCATTCTAATTTACTTCCTGTTCAATCTAATTGACTTGCTGTTGCGATAAATTAGATTCACTTTGCTCTGTTTCACAGGATGACAATAAAGTACCTAAAAATGGTCAGGACTTCGTCAGAGACTGGAGACGGTATTACAAAACTGGCAAGGAACAGCGTGACTTCCTTCTACACATCGGCCCCTTACGACTCGGAAAGATTTTCAAGACAGAAATCAGCTTTGGACTTCTGGGAGATTTTGTCCAAGCCTTGTTACTGGTCTCCAAACAGGAGGCGGGGATAGCTGTGCTAATACTGGAGTCGTTAAGTCAGGTTAACCGATTTTCCCTCTCTGTGCAGTTCATGAGCAAAAAAGAAAATGAAAGCTGCCAAAAACTTTTCGACCACCTCACACAGCTGGTCCGAGAAACTTCACAAGATGGCATAAATGCGTATGAACTTTTAGAGAGGATTCTGAACTTGAGGACAGTTTATGGCATCAAGCCCAGCAGCAGTTGATGCATAATGTAATTTACATCCATCATTCCACATCTTCTGATTTTATTTCTTCACTCAATCAGATTTATTTTTATTCTGTGATTTCTATCAGCATATTGCCTAGACATAATAGAAGGGGGATTTCTTTCACAAAGCAGCATCTTGACTCTTTGCACTGTTTACGATGGAGTAAGCGCACCGTTCAGACATGGTTATCTCCCAAGTTGTGATATTGATTCAACCCTGCCATCAGCCACTTCACCCTATCTGGCTTGGGCTTTTCGGGACCTGTCCAGGCCTGGAGGGGGAGGGGGGGATTTCGATCCAGAGGCCTACCTCCTTCCATGTCTCTGGGGTCAAAATTCCCTGCCCTGGTGGAACAACTCAGAGGATTTGTGAAGAGGTGGAGCTGCAACACATGGGGTGCAACGTTGTGTTCACTGGGAGCTGGCTCTCGGTGCAGCTTGTCAAAGGTGTATACCACATATGCAGGCCTTGCTTTTTGTCAAAATTTACAGAAATTCAAACAGATTCTTGCAACAAGAAATGTGATGATAATAAAACTGATCTACATTTCACCTCAAAACCTGCCAATATTTTTCTTGAACTTTATTTACTGAAATATAAGCTTTAAAAAAATTGTGATGGTCAATCTGATTTATAATGGACTCCCTGGCCTATTTTAAGAGGCATTTTTATTGAGGATTTTCTCTCATTACAAAAATATGACTCTAACCAAAATTATATTTCCATACCCAACATTAGGAAGTTCGATAATTTGATAGAACCAAGAATGGTTTTGGTTGGAGACTTCAGTTTTGTTACAAGAGAAAATGCTCCCCCAAAATACAGAAATAGATCAAGGAGTACATTTTGATCGAATGACCATTGAAAGTGGGTAGAGCTGGTACGAGACCCGAAAATCAATATGGTGAAGACAAATCCCTAGAGCAGAAATCACATGCTCAAACTAGAGATGAATGTGTCCACAGGAAACATATGCCCCGCCCCTCTCCCCGATGTGTTGATCCATTTTCTATGGTCCTCATGAAGTTGATGATCCCAAATAATTTGACATCTTTGCAGTCCAATGGTCAACCCGATATTCTGAAGAATTTCTATGGACTGTCCAGCCTCTTCCTCTGGCTCACTGGGCCTGTGAATGGGCACTTCAATACCGATTGCGAGGTTTACGTCCAAACAATGTGTGCTAGCACACCAGCTGACTCCACCAGCCCCAATATGTGCAATATGATGGCTCTAAAAATGGAGTAACCAATCAGAGCGCTTGTAATGGAGGGTGTCGTGATTCAAATTTGCGCCTGTTGGATCACGCATTAGCAGACCTATCTTTATACAGTCTGCCTGGAGGAGACTATGAACAGTCATGGCATGAACTCAACCTCCAAACAGGGTTATCTCCCCTTATGCCATGTCAATCAATTCTGCCTTCAGTCACGTGCCGAGGGCAAGAAAATGCCATGGCATTCTCCGCACAGTGGGTCTTCAAGCCATGTAGCATTTGATGGAGATTAAAGGAGTACTTGCTTTATTTTATATAGGTTCTTATTACAGAGGTTAAACGGTTAAAGAAATATAACTTACTATTTCAGGGTCGTTGAGGGCGATAAACTATTATTTTTAGTACAATTTGTGAAGTCATGTTTCTGCTTTTAAGTCGACGTGGGCGCCGCCATGTTGCCTGCAGGATGACGTGACTGATGACGTCATCATTCAGGACAACGCCACGGCTAACGCTTGATCCAGGGACGTTCCAACATTTGACATTTGATTTACTCTGGGTCCGAGTTTTAATTCGAGGAAAAAACTGGCGCGGCAAATCCCACGGGGGTAATTCCTAAAAGGAAAGTGGTTTAGTTTATATTCGCCAATTGAATAATTTCTTCCGCAGGTTTTTCAGCTGAGACTTGCCCGATTCAGTTTGGTCGAAATTTGAAGCTGAGCCATGAACTAAAAGAGCGTCCTGTTAGGGATTTCAGTTGAACGACGATGCATCTAAATTGTTAAACATTTTCATGATTACGCTTGAACTACTAAAATCAGCTGAAACGTCAGTGGATTTTCTAGGTTCCTTCTCGTGCGAATTGTCGGCATGACAAACACGATCGACCTTAAATCTCCATGACGTTGTGACGTTTTTAGATGAGTATACATTCACTTCCGCTCATCTAAAAACGTCACACAGTGGTACAATGGCGGCGCCCAGTGCACGCTGTGGCGAGCAACAAAATAGTCAATATCTCTTTTATTTTGCATTCTTTCAACATAAGTTTTATATAATAAGTTTTCGAATACAATTGCTGATAAATAGTCAAACTTAAAAATAAGGTAAGTACTCCTTTAACAGTGTGAGATTATCCAAAATGCTCTGTATTGCAACAACTCGAATCCACCACAATTAATCAGTTGAGAACGCAAACGATCCTTTTTTCACAAAAACAACACAAAGCTAACAGTCATTTGTTTGAAAAACAAATCAGCAATGCTTTTTTTCTTCAGAAACAAATGCTCACGCAAATTCATACCTGAACAATAAATATCTTAGTTTTTGTCGGGTTTACCAAGGGTAAACCCTACATTAGTATCACTCTTCAGTTTTTCTTTTTTCTTCTGCACATGTGTAGTTTTGATCTCCTGCCCGGAGACTGTTCTCATTTGATGCCCCTTACAGCATTCATAAAAAATACCGTACTTCTGTCTGACAGTCATATACACATGTGCAATGCACGGTAGCTTGTGCCTTGAACGTGATAATTGGTACATTATCGCAGTAAATTTTATCTTTACAATTTCCTTTAAAATTTGCCTTTCCAATCTATTTTATCCGGTATCATTTGTTACGGCGGGAAGGGTGCGCCGTAGTCATTCTCCAGGCGTAACCACGTAGCGAGTTTTTGTGGATACAAATTATGTATGTGTATCCACATTTTAAAATAACCGAAAACAAGAAATTTCCAAATTGTGGATACACATGATTTTTTGGTGATGTATCCGCATTTTTACTTCCACCTTACTTGATCAATTATCAGCATGAGAACTGAATAAAATTGCGACAAAACTCTGGCAGAAATTTTGGCGAAAGTTTTTGGGACAGATTTCGTTATTTTTTCAAGTGTCTGACGTGTCTTCTCCGTCGATCTTCTTCAACAAAACGAAATAGGAACGACTGGCACTTTTGCACAAAACTCTTTTACATATCTGATTATGGTTACAAAGAATAAAAACCTGGGGTGTTTTCCTTTTGCTGGTATGGATGAGAAAGAGATACGATATTTCGATCCCGTCAACGCTGAACTTTCATCCCAAGTCTGAATTTCCCAGAGTACAAGTAATCGTGAATTTGATTGGCTGAACAGTACATATTGGCTCCGCCCACACGTTATTCAACCAATCAGTAAACTTTTTACACGACATACGAATTCAATGAAAATAAATAAGATTGGCTCATTTTCTAGATTTATAGTTTTTCTTTCCATTTCTTTAGCATTTAAGATAACACTATGAGTATGACAGTATCTTGTTTTATAGTCAAGAGTCATTAGAAAAATGATCGTGGAGTAGGAGAATAGCGAATTTTCTGAACTTGTCGGAGATTGCGACGTCTGAAGATTTTCTTGTCTGGATGTACTTTTAGTAGATTCATTTTCTCACAGATTAAATAAGTATGGAAATTATATAAATGTGGATACAATGTGGATACATCTCTTATATAGGATGCGTATCCACATTTTACAAAAGTCGAAGTTTTATGCTCTAGATAAAAATGTGCATACACATCCGATATAGAGATGTATCCACAAAAACCTTCTATATTGCGGTCACATCATTCTTCATGGTCCATCGACAACCGATCCGTGGAACTTTTGTTGTAACATCACCAAGGTGGTGTTAGCTTTAGATATAGGGAATCGTCTTCAATGCATTTTTGATACACACAGCTTATTTAGACTGAATATTTCAGAATTATTTTTTGCTCAAATTGGTTTTGGATAAAGGTGTCCTATTTTTGTAAAAAATAGAAAATCTGCACCGAAAAGTGCATAAAAATACGAAAATAAGCCAATGAACCTATATGGTGCGCCATAAATCCGTTTTCGTGCATCTGCAGCCCTTCATTATTTCGTGTCTTGTAATTCAGCATGTATAGGCTGTACAAAATGGTCCATTTCATATATCATTTTGATAAAAGTGAAAGTTTGGCCCTACAAACCGAACAGCTTGAGGAAGATTCCTTATGTAAAGCGAACACCACCTTTCCTCCCTTAAATGATCACAAATATGGGACTAATAAACCCCTCTGATACAAGTAAACCCGACATCAGTGCTTTAAGTACTTTGATTAATATGTTGGTAAGGACTGTTTGGATGTTAAGATTCAGGTTTTGAGAAATGATGCCTCGGTACAGGGCTACATGTAAAGTGAATGAAGGTAGGGTGGATCGACATAGCATAAGGGGAGATAACCCTGTTAGGAGGTTGGGCATGAACTGGGATGGCATGCCAGCATCAATTCGGGAAGTCGACAGTCACAGGCAGCTGTTCCGCCCTCTGCACTGGGGGCAAGCTCCCATTAAATTAACATCGAGAAATACAGAAAACCCTCTGTAAATATAAAACTAAATATTTCAGATTTTTTCAGCTAACAGAAACGAATATATTCACCAAAATGAACTTTCGGCAATGTTAAAGCATACAAATCTTGCCCCCAGTCAGTGGAGGGAGGGAAAGTTAAACAGCCATTCTTTTGTTCTCGCTCAGGGTGGACTTCCTTAATGGTAGAATATCAGTTCTGTACGTTACACAGATGAGCTCCAAATAAGAAGGCAGAACACCAGAAGTTTCCTTGCCAAAAAGGAACAGGTATCATTATTTTATTTTGTAATATTAATAATGAATGCATTTGTCATATGAGATATCATACATTAAAATCTCTAATAATTTAATCAGAGTTTGTCTTATTCCTCACCCAGAAAGATTAGAGTTATAAAATTGGAATATTAAGAATTGGATCAGATGGCACAAACATAGCTCTGTATAATAGCTGAAGTCTACACTTGCACCATAACAATGATACTTAACCAGTACAAAATAAGTTGATCCTCTGAAATTCAGGGAGTGAAATTCATTATTTTGATTCTCAGAAATGAAATCTGCATCACTTATTTGCCCTGTTTGTTCATGTTGTGCTGGACCACACCATACCCGCTGGGCGGACCACACCACACCAGCTGGCCGGACCACACCACACCAGCTGGCCGGACCACACCACACCAGCTGGCCGGACCACACCACACCAGCTGGCCGGACATCAATACTTGTAATGTTCAGTCTTCAGGACATACTGAACTGAGTTTCCCGCGCCGGACCACACCATACCAGCTGGCTGGACCACACCAGCTGGCCGGACCACACCACACCAGCTGGAGGGATGTCAGTACTTGTATGTTCATTCTTTGGGACATATTGAACTGATGAAGACTGTCCCATAAAGTACCCGTACAGGGGATGGCAATTCATGTATTTGACATAAGCTTATGATGGTGGGTGATTAACAGTCATTTAACATAGAAAGATAAGATAAAAGGTATATCAGG
>JAVTVY010033743.1:0-13926 GCA_036873755.1 Hanleya hanleyi | reverse complement strand
TGGGGTCTGGAATCATCTTTATATACTACTGACGTCCCATTCGGGCCAAGAATGGTCCCTCAGTCTCTCAAACACATCGCTACGCACCCTTAAAATGACCGCTTTCGTTACCACTCGTACTGATGACGTCACCAATGACGTCCCAGATGACATGGAAATCCCTCAAGTCGTTGTCTACACCACGACAGCTTCAAGATGACATCCTACACTCCATCTTTGGATGACATATAGAACTTCAATCTCTCAAATATACCCCTGCGCACCTCCAGAATGACCACTTTACTTACTACACGCCAACTGTGCATGTGCAGATTGGGCTGACTTTCAATAAAAAACATGCCTTTCTGAATATCCCACGAGAAAGCTTTACTAGAATACCCCAACCTGTCCATTTGGAGCAAACATGGGTCCCTTAATTGCCCAAACATGTCATTGCCCACGCCCAAAATGACATCTTTTTTTACTACTGCTCAACTGCGCATGAGTAGTACGATGCGACTTCCAACAAAAACTATACCATTCGTCGTCTACATGCAGAGAGTTACAAGATGACACACGGTCCATTTAGACCACGGATGGTCCATCTCTACTCCAAAAACCTTCCTTCACGCCCCCAAAATGCCCGCTTTGGCTACTACTCCTACTGATGACGTCGCCAATGACGTCACAGATGGCGTGGACATCTCTCAAGTCGTGGTCTACACACCAAGTGCTTCACTTTGACACCTCACACGACGCATTCGGACCAAGGATGGTCCCTCAATCGCTCAAACACACCCTCACTCACCCCAAAACGCCCGCTGTCGCTACTACTCCTACTGTTGTATGTATGGTCCCTGTGTGACGTCATACCCAACTAGTAATAATTCTTGTAAATATTAGATGCAGCAATCAATGCTGAATGATATGTGACCAACATTATAAAGTTTGAAAAATAATTATGGAAGATAAGACTATTCTTGTAACCCTACCCCCTATTGTCACAAAAATTGTACTTTTTAACATAGGGGTAATTTCAAAGTGATTAAAGGGGTAGTGTGTCCCAGTTTATCGACTGTTAACAAGTTGTTTCTTATTTGACATGACCTAAAGTACATAACAACATAGTTTCGGTCTGTAGTGGGGGTGCAAGCAGACCCTAGTAGCTCATTGCACTAGATCCGTTACCAACATCAGTCTTGTATTCTCCCCTGTATGGTGGCCGAGAGGGGCCATCGTCACTTCGCCATCGTGTCATAGAGCGATAGAGCCATGGCGATAGAGCTATGGCGATAGAGCGATGGCGATAGAGCTATGGCGATAGAGCGATGGCGATATAGCGGTAGTGCGCTGGCGATAGAGTGATAAAGCGACGGCGATAAAGCGAAGTACATGACTGCGCATGACTACATCAAAACGAGACCAGTCGCCATTTTTGCCTACCTTTGTATTCATGGAATTTATCGGTACAAGATGTTCATGGCCATCAAAATGAATATCAACGCCATGCATACTAAGATAAATTCTACACAAGAAAGCGACTCGGAATTGATTCAAGGAATGCCATTATGAATATATTACAAAAAGATCTTTGATTAATGACACGGAGGCGGGGGGAGGATTGACGCTTATTAATGTTCAATTATTGGAGAGCGTTGATAGGATATTAATTTATTAAGATTTGCCCCCGCCCCCTTTATCCCCGCCATGATCAACGAACGTAGACCAAGGACCACTTCGTCTTCTCACCCCCAATAATTACGAGGGGATGCCTTGAAACGGACTGAAAATTAGTAGAGAAGCGTGTGAAATAAATCTAAAATTACCTGGGTGTGTACCCCGACCCACCTCTTTAATTCTTCCTTCGCGGGTCTGAATTTGTCGTGACTAGTTTTAAATTGCAGTTTTATGCCAAGTACCATTTTTTTCTCGGTGTTTGTTCCAGCAACGGTCAGTTTCATAAGTAGAATATAAACAGCAACTGGGAGCCGAGTTCGGCCGCCAGGGGGCGCCATCAATCCGACCCAATTACCAATATACGAGTTGTCAGAGCATTTCCATCATAGCTCTCTAGATTTGTATCTAATACCGCTTATGCCGGTGCTAGGGGCCGTGTGATCATGCCATCCAAGTTGCCACATGAACAGGTACAATAAAGGCGTACCTGAGATACAACACATATCCCGAATCGTTAAATTCTTGGCATGTGCTTTAGAATAGGTTAACCAGAAGACTACACTGTGAAGTCATGTGACTCTGTCAGTTTGTCGACACCTTTTCCCACTCCATTATATGCGTTGTAATTGTGACATCACTTCCGATTTCGGTGACGTAACCGAAGTGACCTTTGACCTCTGCGCATGGGCACAATACCGGATATTAATAATGGGGTCACTTCCGGTCACGTGACCGGAAACGGAAGTGACGTCACAAGACTGGTGGCGCCACCTGGCGGCCATCTGTTGCTAAATCGGCTCCCAGATGCTCTTTTACTACTTATCTAATTGACGTCACTATGACGTCACATTTGGTCACGTGACATCCGGGTAACAGGTCACATCCAGGTCAAAAGGTCAAAGGTCACTGCCGGGTTACGTGACAGCCCGGAGTTATCTCCCCCTAGTTACAGCTCTTGCCACCAGGGCAATCCGACCCAATTTCACCTTGCCATACACTGTAAAAAGAGGAAACATGTTTAACGTTTCATTTTGAGATGGTAACATGTTAGATGCTTCATAATGCTACATGTTTCACCCTATTTTTTCACAAAAACATGTCTCATAGACGTAACGATGCAACTATTTGAGGGTTGTGACATGTTTCACTCGCGCTGGCGTCTCACTATAACGGTCCGAAAAGCTGTTTGAAACATCAACGCTGAAACACGTGCAACCGAGTACAAAAGGGATAGTGCTGTCTGATGCATGAAATTAGATACCAGGTCGTCTTCACACACTTCGACAGAGAGCTTTAGCAATTTGCAAACAAAGATATGACTAACACTGCATGACTTTCGGATATTTATTTCTGGTTTTTAGCGACCTGGAAGATATATGTCGGTATTGTGAATTAATCGACTGAGCATTTTAATTGAATTATTTGCATAACAATTTAACTCAACCAGGCCTAGGGTATTTGAGGCCTGCCCAGGCGCCATTTCACTCTACCCCTCTTCTTCCAAATATGTCTTTGCTCATTGAGATAGGGGTCTGAAACTTCTCACAACATCAGCTTAACTAAAAAGTGTGAAAAAATGCAAGATGGCCGCTTTGAAGACTTCACAGTTACGTCATATTCCAAATATGCATTTTTGGTCGATTTTTTTGTAAGATTTTCCGAGCCCAAATTTTGACTCTCACTGGAACCCTACATGGCCGACATTTTGAATTTAAGAGTATTCGCTCAAAACATATGGTCATATTACGACACACCAACAAAATACACAACAATGTTGCCAGAATAAAAGTTACACTTATGGGGCACTAATGTGAGCAGCACTGAAAGAAATAACAACTGTGTTCTCCGTGTGATCAAAGGTACATTCAGTATTTTGAATTGTGAATGTGTAGCGCACCAGGAGATTTTTTTGAACAGAGTCAATACGATTGCTTACGTCATTACAGCGTTGGACGGGATTCGACCTTAGTGGCTTATATAAATTAGAAGAAGACAGAAAGGACATTATTTTTCATACGTATTGGAATATTGAATAGTGTTTAGTGTCAACAATGTTTCTACTTCATCCCACAATGTGATCACTGTTGCAAAACTCGAGAGGAATCCAGCCCTCCAGCCCTGATTTTAATAATCATCTGCGATCCGTATTCCATACCGCAAAATGGAATGAAATTCCAGCCACCCCAAACAGAAATAGTTAATCGCGAGTAGCATGTTAGGAAAAACAACAAATGCAGTATCATTCAGCAAGTCCATATTTGTAGGCCTAAGTAATACAGTACCCATGTTCAGAAATGTTTCCAGTGTGCCGGATTAGACATGGAATACAATATGGGATAATACTTTATCACAGATCAGACAATGTCGTGTCAACGGACCAATATGGCAAGTTGAGTAAATTACAGTTATCTTTAACTTTTAAGTGTGAATCAGTGATATAAATGAATCAAACCTCGAGCACATTATTGCTATATGAACAATTTTCACTCTATGGTAAACGGGATTCACATCAGGGATTCTGATGTACCAATCATGCATCTGTTTGAAATCATTATTAGGTTTGAGTTAACCTGAGGAGAGCAGTCTGTTTTTGTGTGTTTCTGTATATGATTATTGCTTGTTCATACATGTTCTTGAGTTTGACTTCCAACGAATATAAGAGAATAAAACTCGATGTATGTTGATTTTTGATGAATGTTTTCATTTCAGTACCGGTATCATGCACATGCTACTCTGACAGTCTCCTGAAACACGTAATGGGATGTAGACTGTTTTGAAACACTTCCAAGTTTGAGACATGTACAGATCCGTTTCACTTGTGACATGTCTCAAAAGTTGGGACAAAGTCATGTTTGGGCTTAGACGTTTCATTTTAAAACATGTAGTCGGCTCTAACATGTTTCAGCTTGAGACATGCATACACCACACGTTTCAAAATGTAGGACGTTACATCTTCAAACGAACACGTGCTTATTGAAGATATGTCTCATATTGAGACATCATTAACTCATGTGAAAAGGACACGTGTTTCAATTTGAAACATGAAGCTGTTTTAATATGAAACATATACGTACTCACATGTCCCAAAAGTTGGGACAAAATCATGTTTCATTTTGAGACGTTAAACATGTCACCAATTTTTACAGTGTATATACGTGAGTCAGTCACAATGTGCCTCAGTGGGATGCATGGAACAGGGTCCCCGACAATATCGCCAGCACTATGCCCAGCATAAATGGCAAGTGGGGAACCCTCGTCATAGCCATACAGGTTTCCCCAAAACAGTATTGGCACGAAAATAAAATACATGAAACCATGGGAAGTAAGACTTATAGTAATACACATAACCTATAGGTGTTGTACGATGTTATTATGACCAGTCTAGCATCAGTGCGACCCCAGGGTCGAGCGTTTATTGTCCAGTATATCTCCGCAAAAAATTAAACATACAAAATGGCGGCGCTGGCTGTGGCGCTTTAGAATAGATTAACATGAAGGCCATACTGTGAAGTCATGTGACTCTGTCAGTATGTCGGCACCTCTTCCCACTTCCCTTATATGTGTTGTAATTCCCCTTTGACATCACGACATCGATCGAGCTGCCCTCTGGAGGCAAGGAAGACAACTCTGACTGGGCGAATCCTCTGTGGCGCAAATTCCGTGTCATCTCCCCTGATTCGCACATTTGCATCTATACGGGGAATGCCTGTATGGCGTACAGCTATGGTCATTTTTTCTTGTGGCTTTCACTATGGGTTGAGGGATCTTGTTTTCTTCGTCTCGAGCTGTAGAACACGATGGGAGGGGTCTAGAAGCTAAGCGGTGAAGGTTTTTGAACCTAATGGGAAACCCACATATGCTTACGACGGTATGGGTTGTGGGATCTTGTTTTTCATGTCTCACCACGTAGAACACGATAGCCGGGGTCTCGAAGTTAAGCGGTGAAATTTGTTGAAGAAGTCACTGCGCGCATGCGTAGTGGATAAATAGCGCTCGGTGGACGTTTTGGGGCCGAGAGTGGCCACTAATTTTTCGATTGGGCCGAGTGAGGTATCAATGTGAAGAGCTCGTGAGGGAGCATCCGATTGGATGGGTTAGACATAGAACTGAAGTCATTCTGCGCATGAGCAGTAGACAAAAGAGTAGGGAAATAGAGGTTTTGGGACCGAGGTGGGCCCCTAGTGGACCGATTGGGTCGAGTGAGGTGTCAAAATGAAACGCTCCTCCAGGTAATGGGTGGGTGCATGTACATTTAGGATTTATCCCGGAAATATAAAAAGCCGAACACGGACTTTACCCCTAAATAGGGAATTGCAAGCGTCTGGTCCCCTATCAACCATGTCCAAAAGGGTAAATATCGATCCCCGGCTTATCGGGACCTACCGGCAGAGGCAGGGTGGGTGAATGGGTGTATGTAAATTGAGGATTGGAGTTGAACCTATAAAATACGGAACACGGACTTTATCCCTAAAATAGGAAAAAACTCTCAACCACGTGTAGTGGTTTCACCACAGAGGGTATTCGAAAGAGGACGCAGCAATTTTAGCCCATAACAGATTGGCACCCAGACTATGACAGCAGTATGGCGACCTCGTGACCCATATGAAATTGTTGGACAAGGACCCGGTCCATATGGAAATCGTAAGAACAGCGTCGATGTGGGGATGAACTGGAAAGCGGCGTATGCCATAGCAATAGCACAAAAGAAACTTTTATTTGGACGCATCATTAAGACCAAAAGCGTCCCACTATAAATAGACCACACGGCACCATCTTTCTCATTTCACCATGAGCACTATGGGGTCCACCTTGTATGGACCGAACAACGAGGATATTCTAGCCGAAGCGTTACGTCAAGCCAATGTCGATGCTATTATTGATACAGCTCAAGGTGGAACCAACCTTTCAGCACCAACGTATGCGTTGTCATCTTATCACGCTCATAGATGACATCCAATGGGTGACACGGGTATGTCTTCTGCTGCATAAGAAACAGATAGTACCCAAAGAGTTCACCAACCCAACTACCCGTGCCCAGAATCTGCGGACCCTGGATGAGGCATTTCAAACCTTTATGGAGACGCAGCTGGAGACGAGAAATTATCTTCTTCAACCCCAACATAACGATATCCGTCCATAGATGATCGACAATGCATAAGGCGTTGAGATAGGACGTTAAGGTGTTGAGACGGGCGTTAAGGCGTGACGACTGGCGTTGATGGGCGTCACCGCATTTCGATGAATTAGTGTCAATTCCATGAAAATCATATCTTCTGAGGTAGTTCACCAGGGCTTTAAAGCCTTAAGCTAAGCGTTGACGGGCGTTACTGTCTATAAAAACAAGTGTATTCCCAAAACGTTTCTCTGAATGCGAACCTACGTTCACCAGACATTACGATATGATGAGACCCGATAAACATTTACATGGGATTGAAGACTCCGAGGAGTCCATTGGGGCGGATGCTGATACAGAGACTGCTGAGAGTTCACCGACTGATACCGAAACCGAGACTGCTGAGACTCTTATCTACTGATACGGAGAGCTCGACCTCAGATAGTCAGCCTACATCCCAGGAAAGCGAGGCAGAACCTACCTTCTGGGATCGTATTGTGCATGAAGCTATTCATAGTTATGCTGCGGTAATCGAAGACGGCAGACAGGATAACTTACAACAGGCGTACACCGAAATGCGCATCTGCATCAGGAAAACAGCCATGGCCAAGGTATAGCCTGCTGCCGCTTGAAATGAAAGGCGACCCCACGCACAGGTCCATCATGAAGACCAAGCGTCACTTGGGAGAGGATATGGGGTTACCACCCACCAAGGCCTTGGAAAATGTGACCAGAATGCGCAAACGACTGTTTGAGGATATATTGCCTCCACGGTATCCTGGCATGCCCGACGATGCTTAGGTCACACCGAGCAAAGATGGAACTTTCTGAAAGGAGAGCTTCTGATTGGACAAGCGCAGTCGGGAATACATCTAACGACCAAGAACGAATATGACAGATACAGAGCCAAATGGCGGCTTCTGAATGGACAAGAGCCTACTTGAATTGTAAACATACCAAACGCGGCTTACCCAGCGTGGGTATGGTGTAACATTGGGGAGAATAAAATGATTGAGTCATTTACATCTGACGATGATACAGCTCACCAAACTCCAATGTACGAGTTGTCACAGCGAAACAGCTCACCAATTACCAGTATACGAGTTGTCAGAGCATTTCCATCATAGCTCTTGGTTCTTGGTATGTGCTTTAGAATAGGTTTACCAGAAGACTATTCTGTGAAGTCATGTGACGCAGTCAGTATGTCGGCGCCGCTTCCCGCTTCCCTTATACGTGTTGTAATATTTTCCTGTATATGGCGAGATTCTGCTGGTGGACTTTCGTCCCCGAGGCCCGCCCCCTGTACAGACCTTTTGGTCTTTCATATATGTTGGCATTTGTGGGAAGTTGATGCTGGGTCGACATCGGGTCTTACAGACTAGTCTTTTGTGTTAATTGCCGTCATTTACATCTGACGATGATACAGCTCACCAATCTCCGATGTACGAGTTGTCACAGCGAAACAGCTCACCAATTACCAGTATACGAGTTGTCAGAGCATTTCCATCAAAGCTCTCTAGATTTGTATTTAATACCGCTTATGCCGGTGCTAGGGGCCGTGTGGTCATATCATCCAAGTTGCCACATGAACAGGTACAACAAAAGCGTACCTGAGATACAACACATATCACGAATCGTTAGATTCTTGGTATGTGCTTTAGAATAGGTTTACTAGAAGACTATTCTGTGAAGTCATGCGACGCAGTCAGTATGTCGGCACCTCTTCCCACTTCCCTTATATGTGTTGTAATCTCATCCTTGTTATTGTTGTTCTCTCATCTGTCTACATCATGGTGTGAAGGCGTTATGCTAGGGCGTTAAGATGTTCAGATGAAGCGCTAAGGCGTTAAGATAGGGCGTTAAGGCGTTACGATAAGGTGTTGACGGCGTCACTGTAGTTCGAGGAATTAGCGGCAATTCCATGAAAATTATATCTTCTGAACTACTTCACCAGGGCGTCCATGCGTTAACACGGGCGTTGGGCACGCTTCATGGGCGTTGGGCACGCCTCACCCACTCACTCACTCACTCACTCACCCACTCACTATCGTTAGCGCGTCCATGCTTATAGACGAGCATTGGCACACCTCACGGGCGCTGGGCACGCCTCACTCACTCACTCACTTCCTCATTCCCTCACTCCCTCACTCAATCTCTCACTATGGGAGTTCATTTGGACCATTTTGGCCCCAAAATATCCATGATTCGCCATGGTTTAGGTGTAAAGTCCGTGTTCCGCTTTTTATAGGTTCGACCCCAATCCAAATTTTGCATGCACTCATTATCCCACACTTCCTCTCTCGGCAGGCTCCGATAAGCCGGAGACCGATATTAGCCCCACTACACGTGGTTGATAGCAGTTTTTCCTCTATTTGACGGGTGTTCCGCATTTTATAGGTTCGACTCCAATCCTCAATTTACATACACCCACTCACCCACCCTGTAGGCCCTGATAAACCGGGGATCGATATTAGCCCTTTTCGACATGGTTGGTAGGGGTAAAGTCCGTGTTCCGCTTGTTATATTTTCGGGATAAATCCTAATTTTACATGCACCCCACCCCATGACTTGATCGCCCTGAAGGAGCGCTCCACTTTAACACCTCACTCGACCCAATCGGTCCACTAAGGGCCCACCTCGGTCCCAAAACGTCTATTCCCATACTCTTTTGTCTACTGAGCATGCGCAGAATGAGGTCAGTTCCACGTCTCGCCCATCCCGTCGGATGCTCCCTCAAACACATTAATACCTCACTCGACCCAATCGGACCACCAGTGGCCCACCTCGGTCCAAAAACGTCTATTTCCATACAACAGTATGTTCGTTATTTTGGGATAACACTATCTTAGAATAGCACAAAATTCTAGTGCTGAAAATTTGGTCGAGTCCCGTGCGGGATTCGAACCAGCGACCCCAGAGTCAGGCACCTATTCGCCAGCACTGTATGTCGGCGATCTAAACCACTCGGCCAACGGGCCTCCCACAAAAATAGGAGGTAGCAGACCGGTAGTCTTGAAAGCGAACATACAGTACCCCTCTGATGATCGTAGTGACACAGCTCCCACAGCTGAATAGATATATTTTTTATCATTTAGAAAGTGATCGTATAACAGTATTTTCGTTATTTTGGGATAACACTATCTTAGAATAGCACAAATTCTAGTGCTGAAAATTTGTCGAGTCCCGTGCGGGATTCGAACCAGCGACCCCAGAGTCAGGCACCTAATCGCCAGCACTGTATGTCGGCGATCTAAACCACTCGGCCAACGGGCCTCCCACAAAATAGGAGGTAGCAGACCGATAGTCTTGAAAGCGAACATACAGTACCCCTCTGATGATCGTAATGACACAGCTCCCAAAGCTGAATAGATATATTTTTATCATTTAGAAAGTGATCGTATAACAGTATTTTCGTTATTTTGGGATAACACTATCTTAGAATAGCACAAATTCTAGTGCTGAAAATTTGGTCGAGTCCCGTGCGGGATTCGAATCAGCGACCCCAGAGTGAGGCACCTAATCGCCAGCACTGTATGTCGGCGATCTAAACCACTCGGCCAACGGGCCTCCCACAAATATAGGAGGTAGCAGACCGGTAGTCTTGAAAGCGAACATACAGTACCCCTCTGATGATCGTAAAGACACAGCTCCCACAGCTGACTCTGGGGTCGCTGGTTCGAATCCCGCGCGGGACCAAATTTTCAGCACTAGAATTTGTGCTATTCTAAGACAGTGTTATCCCAAAATAACGAAAATACTGTTATACGATCACTTTCTAAATGATAAAAAATATATTTATTCAGCTGTGGGAGCTGTGTCATTACGATCATCAGAGGGGTACTGTATGTTCGCTTTCAAGACTACCGGTCTGCTACCTCCTATTTTTTGTGGGAGGCCCGTTGACCGAGTGATTTAGATCGCCGACATACAGTGCTGGCGATTAGGTGCCTCACTCTGGGGTCGCTGGTTCGAATCCCGCATGGCACTCGACCAAATTTTCAGCACTAGTATTTGTGCTATTCTAAGATAGTATTATCCCAAAATAACGAAAATACTGTTATACGATCACTTTCTAAATGATAAAAAAATATATCTATTCAGCTTTGGGAGCTGTGTCATTACGATCATCAGAGGGGTACTGTATGTTCGCTTTCAAGACTACCGGTCTGCTACCTCCTATTTTTGTGGGAGTCCCGTTGGCCGAGTGGTTTAGATCGCCGACATGAAGGGCTGGCGATTAGGTGCCTGACTCTGGGGTCGCTGGTTCGAATCCCGCACGGGACTCGACCAAATCCTCAGCACTAGAATTTGTGCTATTCTAAGATAGTGTTATCCCAAAATAACGAAAATACTGTTATACGATCACTTTCTAAATGATAAAAAATATATTTCCATACACTTTGTCTACTGCGCATGCACAGAATGACGGCAGTTCTGCGTCTCACCCATCCAGTCGGATACTCCCTCGCGAGTTCTTCACACTGATACCTCACTCGGCCCAATCGGACCACTAGGGGCCCCTCTCGTTCCGAAAACGTCAATTCAGCGCTATTTACCCACTACGCATGCGCACAGTGACTTTTTCAAAAAAATTCACCGCTTAACTTCGAGACCCCTCCAATCGTGTTCTACGTGGTGAAACGTGAAAAACAAGATCCCACAACACATACCTCAATGAGCATGTGTGGGTTTCCCATTAGGTTCAACATTGCCCACTGAGCCAGTATGGGCCTATCCAGACCTCCGTGAACGTTTCAAAAAATTTCACCGCTTAGCTTATAGACCCCTCCCATTGTGTTCTACAGCTCGAGACGAAGAAAACAAGATCCGACAAAACATAGTAAAATCCACAAGAAAAAAAAATGACCACCACTATACCCCATACAGGCATTCGGCGTATAGATGCAAATGTGCGAATCAGGGGAGATGACCCGGAATTTGCGCCACAGTGGGATCGCCCAGTCAGGGTTATCTTCCTTGCCTCCAGAGGGCAGCGCGATCGATGTCGTGATGTCAAAAGGGAATATCCACAGCCAGCGCCGCCATTTTGTGTGTTTATTTTTTGCGAAGATATACTGGACGCTAAACGTTCGACCCTGAGGTCGCACTGATGCTAGACTGGTCATAATAACATCGTACAACACCTTTAGGTGATGTTTATTACTATAAGTCTTCCCATGGTTTCATGTATTTTATTTTCGTGCCAATACGGTTTTGGGGGAACCTGTATGGCTATGACGAGAGTTCCCCACTTGCCATTTATGCTGGGCATAGTGCTGGCGATATTGTCGGGGACCCTGTTCCATGCATTCCATTGACGCACACTGTGACTGACCCTCGTATATATGGCAAGGTGAAATTGAGTCAGATTGCCCTGGTGGCAAAAGCTGGATCTAGGTGGAGATAACTCCGGGCTGTCACGTGACCGAATGTGACGTCATAGTGACGTAAATTTGATAAGTAGTGAAAGAGCATCTGGGAGCCGATTTAGCGGCAGATGGCCGCCAGGGGGGGCGCCACCAGTTTTGTGACGTCACTTCCGGTTCCGGCACGTGACCGGAAGTGACCTTAGACCTCTGCGCATCACTATTAATATCCGGTATTGTGCGCATGCGCAGGGGTCAAAGGTCACTTCCGGTCACGTGACCGGAACCGAACGTGACGTCACAAGACTGGTGGCGCCCCCTGGCGGCCATCTGCCGCTGAATCGGCTCCCAGATGCTGTATTTTTACCACTTTCATACGACATCCGCCTTTCTTTTTCGATAAAAACGCGGAAACGGCCGCGTTCGGCACCCACAACTTAAATAATTCAATTTACGCATCGACGAATTGATCTTTTCTTGTAGAGGAGCAAGAAGTTGAATTTGATCACCAATGTTTTAGTCGGGGGGGAAGAGTTTCCTCTTCGATTTCGATTCTACGTTGATTTTTTTACGAGCGTTGATCAGCATTAATTACAAAACTTGATTTCAAATGCTCCAGATGTATAGGTTCACCAGATAGGGAATATCACTGCTTTATTTATTAGATTCTTATGCCGATATTTCAACCAATGTTTATTGTTTTATCCCATATACAATAAAACACATCTTTTTTATAGGTCTATCTTTCTATCTTATCTGTGTAATCTCTGTGGTATGCCGCTGGCCCCTAATATTCATGAACCCGCCTGATAATAACTGAGGGGCGAGCTCTCTTGTGTTGGAGGTACGATTATCACCGTAGGAATATGCATGCTTATGAGACCTGCGCAGTCATGTACTTCGCTCCTTCGCTCTACCGCCATCGCTCTATCACTCTATCGGCATCGCTCTATCGTCCTATCGCCATAGCTCTATTGCTCTATCGCCATCGCTCTATCGCTCTATCGCCATAGCTTTATCGCTCTATCGCCATCGCTCTATCGCTCTATTGCCATAGCTCTATCGCTTTATCGCCATCGCTCTATCGTCGTCGCCCTATCGCTATATCGCCATCGCTCTATCGGTCTGTTTTTGACGTACGATGGCGAAGTGACGATGGCCCCTCTCGGCCATCATAAAAATGTTTTGACCATCAGTATCTTAAATACTTAAAAAATTCAAGCAAACCGAGCACGCCAAGAAGGCATTTTCTTTCAATTTGACATCTCTTGTCTGAAAAATAAAATTAGCCAGTTTGGTGTCAGTCAAATCTCATTTTCAACAGATAACATCGCCGGAGCTAATTTTTCAGTAGAACGTGCTTGTTAAATCATTTTTATGGGGGAACCCTCGTGATTGTGCCGGCGGGAAAATGTCAGAGATGAGCCGAATGAAATAACGAGAAGAGCAAAATATGGACCAAACTTTGTAACGGTATAGAATAAAGTTACGGCTCTTTACTCTCCATGCATTGATGGACAGATAATATCTGTTAATATGATAGTTTGGAAGTAAACTACGCAGTGATATTACCTGAGGCTGAAATTAACAAGCCAAAAATAAAGTTCGAGGAAGGGACGATACCGCCATGAGATACCTGACTCCGATTAACTGTATTTTAAACAAAATATATAGTACTAATCGCAATCGTTCAAGCAAGACAAAAAATGAGAGATCCTATGATGTAAAACGTCATTGTAAACATCGTTATTCTCCCAGGAGACAAGGCCCCAACAATATAATATTTACACG
>JAVTVY010033742.1:0-15308 GCA_036873755.1 Hanleya hanleyi | reverse complement strand
TGGAGGCTGGTGATGTGCGGTAGAATTTATAGACGTTTCATGTCACGGCCGGATACCCAGGAATTAAACGAATTGGGCCACCCTTGCCATTTGACGAAATGATAGGGGATTCCCCGTCGCCGTTCCGTTTTCAAAATCTTTTCCACCGTGTAGTAATCTTTCCGTGTTTTCACCACCGGTTGTAATTCGGCTTCATAAAACGTGCCTTGCAGTGTTTCGCCATGTAAATCTTCCAGTTGATAGACGTGTGGCTGTCGAGGTTTATGGCGAACAATGACAAAATGCTCGTCACTCCAGTTGGGCAAATAACTTTTCTCAAATTGTCCTTTCACTTTACTCACGCGTACCACATCTCCACGTTTGTAACGGGGTGACGTGCGTGATGATGATGATGATGATGATGGCTGCTGGTACAGCGTACGGCGCACTTGATGTTCGTTGCCTTTTGTCACATCGAGGGGGGCTCGCTGGATACTGCGATGATAGGCTCGATTGTATCCTTTCACCAGTTGAGGTAGTACATCGAGGTAGCGTCGAGTGTTTTTGGCGGTAAAATACTTATACATTCGCCCTTTGAAGGTCCGATTGAATCGTTCCACCACAGAGGCTTTGGTCTCGTTATACGTATGGAAGAAAAATACTTTCTGTTTCTTAAGAAAGGCTTGAAAGGGTCGATTGAGAAATTCTGTGCCTTCATCCGTTTGCAAATACAGGGGTTTGCGTCCCGTCTTGAAAATCTGCTGGAATGCCCGTATCAAATTCTCTCCTGTTTTGGTACGAACGGGTAGTACCCAGGCGTACTTGGATAAAATATCGATACAGGCCAACATGTACCGATATCCATCATTGTGGGAAGCAAATCGACTCATATCCACCAAATCCGCTTGCCATTGTGCGTCTACACCTCCGACGATCACTCGGTTACGGCGAAAATGTCGTCGAGCTGCTCGATGTAAACTATACGTGTCTTGCGTTTTTAACCAGTCTCGTACTTCAGTTCGATTAATGCCTTGCGAATGGGCAGCTCGAGCCAACGCCGCCACAGCGCTATAAGCGGCTGGACTGCTAGGATTGTAATATAAATCGGTTAACACCTTGTTGACAGTGGTACGCCACGTGGATTCCGATCGACTACCCCTTTTTTGTTTTTTCGAGGCGCCATACTGGAGGTTGTGGTGTGTTCACTTTCTCAGGGAACACTGACACTCTAGTCCTCTGTGCACCCTATACATAGTACTTCATCCACTTTGGGGATTTACTTTTTTTTTCCAAGGCCTAGCATACATGTATGTTATTTCAATACATGCAATGATTTAACATAGGAACGGCTACTCGCCTCTATATTCTATAGTATTATTACCAATCTGCAAAAATCTCAGGATTGTAAATTAACCCAGGAAGGGTGGTGGCGCGCGGACGTCGGCGTAAACATTTGGGTACTCTCCACGCAATCATTTAACATGGAAATTGGCTAGTGTGAGAATGTACCAAATCAAGGGGATTCTGGCGTAAGTGAGAGAGACTGTATATCATGGATACTCTTTTTTCACGCGACTCTTCTCAGGGACAAACCTCCAATGTTATTTCAATACATGCAATCATTTAACATAGGAACAGATACTCGCCTCTATATTCTTATCCATCTGTATATTACCAATCTGCAAAAATCTCAGGATTGTAAATTAACCCAGGAAGGGTGGTCGCGCGGACGTCGGCGTAAACATTTGGGTACTTTCCACGCAATCATTGAACATGGAAATTGGCCAGTGTGAGAATGTACCAAAATCAAGGGATTCTGGCGTAAGTTAGAGACTATATATTCATGAGAACATGATGCATGCACGCCACGCGGCCCTTCTCAGGGTCAAACCTCCAATGTTATTTCAATACATGCAATGATTTAACATAGGAATTGACTAGTGCGAAATTTCGTGCAAAATGAAGAGATTGTGGCGTAACCCAGGAAGGGTGGTCGTGCGGACGTCGGCGTAAACATTTTGGTACACCACCAATCAGCGATGCGGTGCCACTCTGATGCTATTAATAGACACAATCATTTAACATGGGAATTGGCTAGTGCGAATTTCGTGCCAAATGAAGAGATTCTGGTGTAACCGTGAGTGACATGCATGTACGCCACGCGATACTTTTCAGCGCCAAAAATCCCAATGTTATTTCAATACATGCAATGATTTAACATAGGAACGGATACTCGCCTATATATTCTATAGTATTATTACCATTCTGCAAAATCTCAGGATTGTAAATTAACCCAGGAAGGGTGGTCGCGCGGACGTCGTTGTAAACATTTTAATACTATTAATACACACACAATCATTTAACATGGGAATTGACTAGTGCGAATTTCGTGCCAAATGAAGAGATTCTGGCGTAACCCAGGAAGAGTGGGGAGTTGAGATTTTGGCGCCAATTAGAGCCAATGAAATGTCTTTGAAAGAACCAATCAGCCATCATTAAAAAGAACCAATGAAACCCGTAGGCGGTGATTCAAACTACCAATGAAAAACTACTGTATTTCGGTATAAAGCCAGCGGGAGCGTGCATAGCGTCACTCCAAACACACTTTGAGAGAAGAAAGATGTATTGCAACAGAGCCAAGATGTCTACCACACGGGGAGCAGCCAAGGCGGCGAGGGAAAAACAACAGAGGAGGAGAAGGGAAAAAAGCTTTTGGATGAAGGCCATGAAGGCGTGGGCCGAAGAAAACATCGACCTAACTGTAGACAAGTGGGCCCAGCTTCATGGCCTGATGACGGCTGCTCCCTCGGATCTGAACGGTCAGGATTTTATCAACTTTTTGGAGAATGTATTAGGCCAACACGGACTCGAAGTAGAGGATGAAAAGGAGGAGGAGGAGATGCCCCAAATTATACCACCGCCGGCGAACTTTCTACAAGACATGCCGATAACACCGGGGCCGTCGGCGAGACGCTACAGACACGTGCCTGGCAGCCTGTTCATACCCCTGGAGGAAGAGTAAAGACGGTGGGGAAAAAATCCAACGGCCCTTTTCAGGGCCAACCAATCCAACGGCCCTTTTCAGGGCCAACCAATCCAACGGCCCTTTTCAGGGCCAACCATTCCTCCGAAAGAGGAACTTCTAAACAAGGCACATTCAATTGAAATCCTACAATCTCCTCTCCTCCTCTATAGTATTATTAACCATCTGCAAACACGCAAAAAAAAACACAATCCCTGCCCCTATCAACGGCCCTTTTCAGGGCCATCTCCTTACTTGAAACATAGACACAGTGAACGGATTGTAAAAAATTAACCCAGGAAGGGTGGTGGCGCGCGGACGTCGGTGTAAACATTTTAGGTACTCTCCACATCGACTATGGACTCTATTAATAGACGCAATCATTTAACATGGGGATTTGCTAGTGTGAATTTTCGTGTCAAATCAATGGGATTCTGGCATACATGTGCATTAAATACAGTGCACGCGGCCCTTTTCAGGGACAAACCTCCAATGTTATTTCAATACATGCAATGATTTAACATAGGAACGGGTACTCGCCTCTATATTCTATATATAGTATTATTACCAATCTGCAAAATCTCAGGATTGTAAATTAACCCAGGAAGGGTGGTCACGCGGACGTCGGCGTAAACATTTTGGTACTCTCCACGCACTCATTTAACCTGGAAATTAGCTAGTGTGAGAATGTACCAAATCAAGGGGTTTCTGGTCAACACTCGTTTCAGGGCCAACCTAATCTTTTGAGGGCCAACCTCAATGTTATTTCAATACGTGCAATGATTTAACATAGGAACAGATACTCGCCTCTATATTCTGATATAGTATTATTACCAATCTGCAAAAATCTCAGGATTGTAAATTAACCCAGGAAGGGTGGTCGCGCGGACGTCGGCGTAAACATTTTGGTACACCCACCAATCAGCGATGCGATGTCACTTTGATGCTATTAATAGACACAATCATTTAACATGGGAGTTGGTTAGTGTGAATTTTCGTGTCAAATCAAGGGATTCTGGCATACATGTGCATTAAATACAGTGCACGCCACTCTTTTTAGGGCCAATTCTAATGGTATAAACATAGGAATGGATTTTTTAACATGGAAAAAATTCATGTGTTATTTTTTACCTATTGTTACCTTTAGGTGTGTGCATGTGCAGGAGTTGGTGTTTTTTTATTTTTTGTGCTGAGTTAGAAGTCCCTCTTTCGGAGGAATGGTTGGCCCTGAAAAGGGCCTTTGGAGATGTAAGGGTTTACATCATTGGGGAGAAATTTATCCGCCGCCGGGTACACACGGGACAATCCATGGTGACAAAAATACACTCTAGGGGTGTATCATTGAACATAGGGTCGTCTGTTGGGTGAGTCTGTGTGGCGTCCATACAGCGTAGACACAGGGCTTGATGGCCGCAGGGAAATATTGCATATTTTGCAAAACGTGTAGCGCATTGTACACAGCGTAAAAACCGGGCTGGTGTCCATTTTACGGGTGGTGCCAGTCTTCTTTTTATGGTAGTAGCGTAGTCATGCAGGTGTTCAATTTCTTGTTTTTGTTGTTCACTCCTTTTTCTTTTTCTTCCTACGCTTTTCTCCTTCCCCTCTTCCTCCTCCTCCTTCTCTTCTGGCTGTATTTTCGTTCCCTGTCCTCCCACGCCTTCTTCTTTTTCTTCTTGTCCTGCTTTTTTTTCTTCCGGATGTACCAACTGATCGGGGACGGGTAGCAGTTGAACTTGGATATCTTCTTCTTGATCATAGTGTTGGAACACATGTTGGAGCATTTGTTGAAACCGTGGACTTTCCAGGGAGGTGACATCATCATCATGCTGTGGTACCGGTTCTTCTTGTTGATCTGTAAATAGGGTGGGCTGTAATATATCATCTAGCCATTGGTCCTCTATCGGTGGGTGTTGTGTACTTTCCAGCGCGGTGACATCATGCTGTGGTACCGGTGAGTGTTGTTCATTTGGGGGCTGTAATATATCATCCAGCCATTTTGTGTTCTGCATCGGTGAGAGTGATAGGTCACTATCACTCAGCAACTCTTTTATCATTGCATCAATATCCATTATTTCAGACATCATGTAATTGTGAATGAACAAGATAAAAAAAAAACACTGCTATTTATACCGTACAGCGCGCGGACGTCAGCGAAATGGTGGCTCCAAACCTGCACGCTGGACGCTGCAAGAAATTTTGTGTTTCTTTGACAATTTTAATCCCGTGTGATTTTGCAATAAATGCCAGGTCAGTATAAAAAATTATTTCAAATTGAACGGGGGCAACTCAGGATGTAGCATTTAAAAATTAAGAAAATTAGCAGTAGACTAAGCCACTATTTTAATGATTTCATCCATTTTAGACCCGTAAGAAAAAAATTAACCCAGGAAGGGTGGTTGCGCGTGCAAAATCTCAGGATTGTAAATTAACCCAGGAAGGGTGGTCGCGCGGACGTCGGCGTAAACATTTTGGTACTCTCCACGCAATCATTTAACATGGAAATTGGCTAGTGTGAGAATGTACCAAAATCAAGGGGATTCTGGTCAACACTCGTTTCAGGGCCAACCTAATCTTTTGAGGGCCAACCTCAATGTTATTTCAATACGTGCAATCATTTAACATAGGAACGGATACTGGCCTCTATAATCTGATATAGTATTATTACCAATCTGCAAAAATGTGAGGATTGTAAATTAACCCAGGAAGGGTGGTCGCGCGGACGTCGGCGTAAACATTTTTTGGTACACCCACCAATCAGCGATGCGGTGTAACTGTGATGCTATTAATAGACACAATCATTTATCATAACACTCCATTACCCCGAACATCTCCGAATCACGCAAATAGACACAATCATTTATCATAACACTCCATTACCCCGAACATCTCCGAATCACGCCGCCATGTTGGTTTACAACAGGGCCGACACCCACCGTGTTGATTTACAACAGGGCGGACACCCACCATCTTGGTTTACAACATGAGTGCCTAGACATCTATATAGCGCGCTGAATGTTGTTACCATTCATGCACAATAATACATCATGACTACAAGAAGACTAGTATTCGAGGATCCTAGAGACCATAGGGAGGTCATTACACATGAAGAGGATGGCGGTGTCACGATTATTACAAGCCTACAGCGAGTGCATCAACGTCATATTGCCGATACGTTGAGACGACAAAGTGCACAACAAGACCAAGAGGTGACGGCGGCTATGGATGAAGATAATAATGATGACACGGACGAAGAAGAACTGCCCACCGTAGAGTGGTTAAACTGTAACAGACCACCAGGAAATACAGCGGCTACCCAAACGCCAATTATAACAACACCGGAAACAGAGACGCCAGCTACAACATTACCACCTGAACAACAACAACAACAACAACAACAAACAACAATGCTCTTGGTCCGAGGTAACCCGTCTCAACGACCAGGTGTCCCGCCTAAACGACCAGGTGACCTTGGCAAACGAACAGATTAACGAAATGAGAGAAGACATGGGTCAAATGGACAGAGTCAAGGTTCAACTACAAAGAGACCTGCATAAAGAACTAAGTAAAGCCAACTGCAGTGTGTGTACAAACGAGGAAACAGAGTACGCCCTATTTCCGTGCGGACATTTATGCGTATGCGAAGAATGCTGGGTGACACTAACGTGTACAAGGGATGAGTGCCACTGCAATGAAACCGACGAACAGCATTTTAAAATAAAGTGTCCCGTGTGCAGGAGGCAGGTGGCCGGAGTGAAGAAAATCTACCGCTCCTAAAAAAACAAGTGTAGTAACACTTTACAACGGCCCTTTTCAGGGCCACCCCATTCCTTCGAAAGAGGAACTTCTAACTCGGCACAAAAAATATAACATCAGCTCCCCCACTAAATGAACACTAACACTCATTTTTTTTTTTTTTTGAAAATTTTTTTATTTAACACAATAGAATGAAACAAACATGTTTATCTGAATGTTTTCAACTTGAAAAAAATGTTCAATATTTATACAACAACAACACTAACACAATAGAATGAACGTATTTACAACAGTGAAACTGGAAATATTGAATTTTAATATAATTATACGCTATCAATGGCACTTCAATGAACGTATAGGAATAGAGTAAAATGTGTGAAAATGGTTTCATGAAAATGTTCAATAATTCGTCTTCACCACAGTGAAAAAGTGTTGAATTTTATAATAATACGCTATCAATGGCACTTCAATTAACGTGTAGGAATAAGGTCAATGTGTGAAATGTTTTTTCATGAAAAGGTTCAATAGTTCCCTTTTTCACCACAATGATTAGCGCGTATTAGGGAACGGTACTACTGTCCAGTTACGCAACAAGACTTGCTTGAACTCCTCATCGTTTTTCCGTCCCTGGTGTACATAGATGTAGGTAGTAATCTCTTCACGTGGAATGGTAGGAGGGCAGGCAGCTTCCAATGCCACGGCAATTTGCTCCTCGGTCACAACCTGTAATGCTTCAGTGATCAGCGCGTATGAGGGTACACTAATGTCCATACACGTATGCATTATTATGGGACTGTTGTTGAAACACCCTGCACAGGCTTCCAGACGCAGTTGTCGAACGCGAGGCCTCACCAGAGCCATAACTGTGTCAATGTACTTCAGATAAATAGTGTGAGACACCTGGTAATTCAAAGCTTGACGAATTGCAGCTGTCACACTCTGCAACTTGCGCCACGCCGGTATTTTCAAAGTGACACCCTGAGGACAAGGAGCAAGCTGTTGTGTATCGGCCGTCATTTTCCATTTACGGATATGCAGCAGCAGGTCGTCGTTGAAATAACCAACACTCACATAGATGTCTTCACCTAGAGAAAATTTCACTTCGTTACCCGCCTGTTCGCCAATCACCGCGTCCACGGCATAATAAACGGTCTCCAGTCTTTGCCAGCACTGCGAAGACAAGGCAATACGCCTAGCGGGTCTGTCCATATAGGCCAGTACATTAAAATGTACTTGTGCGTCTTTCACACTGACAGTCAAATAAGCTGAAAGCTGCCATATATCCGTGTGGGCCGACTCATAGGCCTGCTGGATAATGTTATTAATGGACTGCACAGACATAGGAAGTTGCACCATGTGGTCTTCTTCTTTTTCTTGTTCCCCTTGCTCTTCTTCATTTTGTTCATCCATGGACTCAGGCACTGGCTGGAGAACGGGTTCAGGTGTTTCTAAAGGGATTTGTCGGGACCGCTTGGCACGTGCACCGCGTTTGGCTGGTACACCACACTGTGGGTGCATGTCCGTACGTTTGCTAGCTGTACGCTGTTCGGTAGTATCCATAACTAAGATACCCTCTTCTACTACAACGGGAATTTCAAGTAGATCAGCCAATTCTACATTTTCCGTCTTCTTCAGTGCATGCACGAACGCTAGAAATGCATAGGGACCACTACGCTCTAGAGCATCGAGCAGAGCTCGGTTTTGTCGTGAAGGAGTCTTCTCCGCCATGATATCTTCCACACCCTGTTTCAGCAGTATATTATCAACAAAAAGCAGATCACATATTGCCTCCGCATGCCGCATCTCATCAACCAGGCGAACACGGTTCTTTCGAAGGATGACTAGGTCGGGTGAATTCATCTTGACTATGGGCTAAGGCTGGTGAAGAACTGCTACCGTGTAAAAGTCTGGTGAATTTGCACTGGTAAAATGGAAAAAAGTACACGCAGGATCCACAACTCATACAAAGTAGGCAAGCAGAATGACTGGCTGGCTGGACAGGCAGGCAGGCAGGCAGGCAGGCAAATCAGGTCAGTGGTGAAAAAACTTCCCAAAGTAGTACAATGATTATAACCCATTCACTAAAAATCACCTACTTTTATATGTTTTTCACCCCATTCCCGAACATTCACGAACCAACTCCGACATCTTGCTTTACAACAGGGCCCACAGCCACCATTTTGCTTTACAACAGGGACGACAACCGCCATCTTGCTTTACAACAGCACCGACAACAGACATCTTGCTTTCCACCCTTCGCGAACAGGCCCGAACAGGCCCGAACACACCCGAACATCTCCGAACCACACCGCCATCTTGCTATCACACCACCATCTTGCTTTACAACAGGGCCGACACCCACCATCTTGCTTTACAACAGGGACGACACCTCAACCAATCAAATTCAACCTCACACTTACAATTCAACCAATCAAAAGCCTCGTTACAAACCATACAGTTGTGACGTCATAGTTACATCCGGGTGAAAAGGGGCTTTAGTTGCCCTATATCCACTACTCATAGGGAAGAAATGGCCTGAATACGCGCCTGCATTGCATCATGTTCTCGCGTTATAAACCTAGTGTAATCAAAGGAGAAGAACGCGGGAACGCGGGTGTTCGCTATCGTCTTAATTGCATACTGAACTACAATGACAAGTGAAAATATTACGCTAAGCCCTGTGCTTATCAAACCTAGTTATTATATTAAACCTCGTTGCAAGAGACATGGATTCATCCTAATGAAGAGCCGTGTTATTTTCACGCGTCATTCAAACCAGCGAGCCTGAGAGTATGGTAACAAATCACAAGCAATAAATTTAGGCGCTCTAAGCCATAGACATAAGGAGATATATGACTCTGTATTCCAGTCTACACCAAGGGTAGTCACGTACATTGACCACTTCTGGTGGCCACATGTGGCTAATCAGATTGAAGCTAGTGACCAATCTTTTATTGAATTGAAAATATTCAATCTAATAGATTGAAACGATAAAGTGTATCTGTTGTAGACAGAAATTCAATTTACTAGATTGAAATTTTCAATCTAATAGATGGAATATTCAATGGAATAGATTGTTCACTAATTCCAATCTGATCGATTGAATTTTCAATCTAATTATTTTAGAGAGTATCGTCTAAACCAGATGATCTTTAGTTTTTTGTCAGTCTGTTACACGATCCGATCTCCGTTCCATATACAGATCCCATACTTGTATTATCACAAAATACCGTGCATATTAACCCTATCTGGCCTGGGTTTTTTGAGACATGTCGTGGCCTGGGGGTGGGGGGAGGGGGCGGAATACCTATTCTTACCCCTTGAGCTAGGGAGCTGAAACTTACCACACTATACCCTTGGGTCAAGCTCTGCCAGAAAATGTTAAAAAATCCAAGATGGCCGCTTTGATGACGTCACAGTGACGTCATTTTTCAAAAACGGCATTTTCTTGGTCGATTTTTCGGTCGGATTTTCCGAATTTTTTATTTATGCAATTTCTCCGCAAAAACAGCATGATAAATTAGTAAATATTAATGTGATGTGAAATAAGATAGTTTTTGCCCACTTTTAATCGCAGAAAAGCAGAAGTTTTGAAGAAATATGACAAAAACATCACTTTTCTGGAACCCCACATGGCCGCTATCTTGAATTTACCCATGATCCTCTCCTCGGCGGGTCATGCAAATAGGCTCAAAATGACCCCAACATTATAAACTATCAAGTCACGGAGATTCAGCTCTCTAATTTTTAATGTTCCGGAGATAGCGCAGAAAGTTTGGTAGAGAAGTCATTTCGCCCCCCCCCCCCTCCCCCCGAGGCCAGGTAGGGTTAAGGTATGCATAAATAAGTTTTATATCAAAAATATTAAGTTCGCTAAACGTGTGCAAGTGTATCTTGTTTGAATTTATATGCTTAGCTTGGGTTTTGTAGCCCATGCGCTGACTTTTTCCCATATAGCCTACTTGTACATGTATAAAATTTATAAGCACCCAGAATTAATTTGAATCAAACATTTTATTTTCGTCACTGAATATATTCGGGTGTTCTAGCTGTTTTGGGCCGACAAGATGGCAACGAGCCGAAATCTTCGCCCTTTGTTTCACCTGTGCCATATGTGGCCTGCTCAATTAGTAAGGCAAGCTATATGTGTCCCTGTGTACCACATAGGATGTACACTTATGGTAAATGGTTATCAAAAGGCTATTTATCTTATCAAGACTGGTATGTATTGGGCATAATCGTGGAGTGTACAGAAAGACTAAAAGAATAAGATCATACTCGAATTGCGTCCCAAAACGCTCAAATTTTAAATCCGAAATTTTTCACAATTATCTTTCTTCTTCCTCTCGATTACATTCCAACACCTTTTTGATTCCTTTCATGCCGTTCTTTCCTACTTATTGATCCTCATCATTTACCATTCGAGGTTTTCACCAGCCGTATGTGGCCATCAGTATGTGGCCAATGAGGCCGCCTCAATTGCTCTAGGTAACCTCAATTGCTCGAGGCAATAGTATATTAGGGCGGAAGCACGTATTTGAAATGACCTAAGAGTTGTGGCAAATCCCAACCGACCTGGACGTCTTTCTAACGGATAGTTTCAGTCGAGCAATGGTCGGGACCATTCCCGCAAGTAGTAGTAAATGCGTAAATTGCCTCTCATTTGCGGCGCGCTCACTTGCGGCGCGCTGCCCTCAGCCAATCAGAAGCGAGTATTTTCACCCGGTCCATTATGGGACATATCCAAGATGGCGGCGTCTGCCTTCTGGTTCAAGATGGCGGCACGTATGTTCAAGATGGCGGCACGTCCGGTGTCGAAAACTGGCCATTTTGTCGGGATGTGGTCATCTAGTGTCGAAATCTGGACCCGGTATGGGTCCCGCTAGACGTTTTGGGGTCTAGGGCAGCCACTAATGGTCCGATGGAGTTGAGTGAGGTATCAATGTAAAGCATTCGTGAAGGGGCATCTGATGGGGTGGGTGTGGGATTGAAATATCGGCATTGTGCGCATGCGCGGTGGCCCAAGGGTACGGAAATAGCCGTTTTGGAGCTAGGGGAGCCCCTAATGGTCGAATGGGGTCGAGTGAGGTATCAACGTGAAGCCTAGGTGAAGGGGTATTTGATGGCTGGGTGGGTGCATGTAAAATTTTTCCTGAAAAAAAACGGAACACGGACTTTATCGAAAAACCTGGGAAAATGCCTATATGGGGTATGAGGGTATATAGGTCGCCGGGCTTAACGGGGCTTGTCTATCAATAGAGTTATCTCCCCCTAGTTCCAGGGTGGGTGTATGTAAAAATTTTCCTGAAAAAAAATACGGAATACGGACTTTATCCTAAATTACGGGAAAATGCCTATATGGGGTATGGAGGTATAGGACCATCCTGGGAAACGTACTTCTATACATTTGCGGTAGGGTTGTGAGGTCTCGTTTTACTCGTCTCGTCATTTAGAACATGATAGGAAGTGTCCCCGTGCGAATCGGTGAAATTTTTGAAAAAAGTCACCGAGCCCCATATAGACCCATACTGGGGTATAGGTTCAATGTTTATCCTACTGTGAAACCCACTTCTATACATTTGCGGTAGGGTTGTGGGGTCTCGTTTTACTCGTCTCGTCATTTAGAACACGATAGGAAGTGTTGCGGAGCGAATCGGTGAAATTTTTGAAAAAAGTCACCGAGGCCTGGGTAGGCCCATAGGCCTATACTGCATGGCTATGGGTGCATAGGCCCATACGGGGTGGACATGTTGAGTCTAGGTGAGTCCCTAATGGTCCAATGGGGTCGAGTGAGGTCTTATTTTGAAGCTCGTGGAGGAGCACTTGACTACACTAATGGTTCGTCCGTGTTCAATAGTCTGCGCATGCGCAGTCTGGTCGTAGTATAGAAAACAGGCATTTTTGGGTGCTATGAAGTGTGTTTGGGTTAGAGATGAGCTAATCACGGTCTGAATGGGTCGTGAGGTGTCAAAGTGAAGTCAGGGGGTAGAGTCAGAATGGTGTGTTTTTGAATGGCTGTCGCGTTAATCTGCGCACACGCAGCTGGTTGTAGTAAGTAAAAGTGGCCATTTTGTGCAGTGAAGGTGCCGGTCAGTCGAGATGGGCTATTCACGGTTCGAATGCGTCCTGGAAGGTGTCATCTTGTAGTTCTCGGGGTGTACATTCCGATTTGGGGGATGTTCGCGCCATCTGTGACGTCATCGGTGACGTCATCGGTACGAGTAGTAGCGAAAGTGGACATTTTCGGGCAGTACATGAAGGTATTTGGGATCGAGATGGGCTATTCACGGTTCGAATGTGTCCTCGAAGGTGTCATCTTGTAGTTCTCGGGGTGTACATTCCGATTTGAGGGGTGTCCGCGTCATCTGTGACGTCATCATGATGCCTATCGGTAATGAGTAGTAGCGAAAGTGGACATTTTCGGGCGGTATACGAAGGTATTTGGGGTCGAGATGGGCTATTCACGGTTCGAATGCGTCATGGAAGGTGTCCTCTTGTAGTTCTCGGGGTGTACATTCCGATTTGAGGGATGTTCGCGTCATCTGTGACGTCATCGGTGACGTCATCGGTACGAGTAGTAGCCAAAGTGGCCATTTTCGGGCAGTACATGAAGGTATTTGGGGTCGAGATGGTGCGGTAGGAATATCATTCTGCGCATGCGCAGACGCAATGTGGAGCTCTCGTCCAATCAGAAGCGAGTATTTCAAATCCGTCACAGAGCTCTCAGCCAATCAGAAGCGAGCATTTTGACCCGGTGCATTATGGGCCATATCCAAGATGGCGGCACGTATGTTCAAGATGGCGGCACATCCGGTGTCGAAAACTGGCCATTTCATCGGGATGTGGTCACCTAGTGTCGAAAACTGGTCCTTGTATGGGTCCTGCTAGACGTTTTGACGCCATGATATAGACCGGAGAGAGAGAGAAAACAAAAACAACAAGGATGACACATGAGGGAACAACAACAACAACAAGTTTTTTTTCATATAGTTTATTTTCCCCTCCATCATAACATACCACGCTGGGGGAGCCGCGCTGGGTACGTTTACAATTCAAGAAAGACTCTTGTCCAATCAGAGACCGCCATTTGCATCTGTCCTATTCGTTCCTGTCCGTTAGATGTATTCTTGTCCAATCAGAAGTCGCCATTTCAGAGAGTTCCTTCTTCGGTCATGTTCATTCTGAACCGTTTATTCTAATCATCGTCGGCCAGGCCTGGATATTCTTCGGCCAGGCCTGGATATTCTTCGGGCAGCATGTCCTGAAACAGTTGTTTGCGCATTCTGATCGCATTTTCCAGGGCCTCGGTGGGTGGTAAACCCATATCCTCTTCCAAGTGACGCTTGGTCTTCATGATGGACCTGTGCGTGGGGTCCCCTTTCATTTCAAGCGGTAGTAAGGTATACTGTTCATAGATCGCCATGGTTGTTTTCCTGATGCGGGGGCGCATTTGGGTGTACGTCTGTTGTAAATTATCCTCTCCGGCGTCCTCGATCGCTTCAGCGTGAGTATTGATAGCTGCTGTCACAATACGATCCTAGAAGGTAGGTTCTGCCTCACTTTCCTGGGATGAAGGCTGATTCTCTGAGGTCAAGCTCTCCATATCAGTAGATAGACTGTCAGCCATCTTGGATTCGGTATCAGTCGATGCACTCTCATCAATCTCTGTATCAGTATCTGCCTCAACGGGCCCCTCGGCGTCTTCAGTCCCATGTATATTTTTCTGGTGTCGCATCATATCGTAATGTCTGGTGAACGTGCGTTCACACTCAGAACAAGTATAAGCCATGCTGACGGTTGAACGTCGACTGTGCGTGTTTGGGGAATACGCTCGCTTTTATAGACAGTAACGCCCATCAACGCTTAGCTCAACGCTTCAACGCCCTGGTGAATTAGCTCAGAAGCTCTGATTTCATGGAATTGACACCAATTTATCGAAATGCAGTGACGCCCGTCAACGCCCGTCGTTACGCCTTAACGCTCGTCTCAACGCTTTAACACACTTTCTTAATGCTTTAACGTTGTTTAATGATGCGTTCGAACAAATGTTTCTTTTGTGCTATTGCTCGGACATACGCCGCTTTCCAGTTCATGCCCGAGGTTTTCAACATCGACGCTGTTCTTTCAATTTCCATATGGACTGGGTCCTTATCCAACAATTTCATATGGGTCAGTAAGTCGACATACTGCTGACGTAAAGCCCGTCGTAGTCTGGGTGCCAATCTGTTATGGGCTAAAATTGCAGCTTCCTCTTTCGAATACCCTTTGCGTTGAAACTGTTTCATGTGGCCTCCAGCATTCCGCCCATCTCGGCGTCCATACTTTCTTTGAACAAATCCTTCCATAGCCTCGAGTTCACATTATGTTCTTCAACCTCGGGTTGGGCCTTCACGGTTGGGTAATATTCCAGGACTGATGGTATGAAGCGGGCCCGCTGTATGGGGGTGGGCTTCTGCTGCTGCTCCGCCAGGAGTGCACTCGGCGGATGGTGTAGGGGTATAGGCCGTTGTGGTGATTCCTCGCCGGGTAACAGGTGGGTCGTCAGCCGACGATC
>JAVTVY010033741.1:0-147049 GCA_036873755.1 Hanleya hanleyi | reverse complement strand
AAAAGAATTATCCGATTTACAACAGGTTTACCCCTTGATTCCCATGCTGATTTCTTTTTTCCTGAAAATATAGTTCATGTCGCGTTAGGTGTATATTATGCCATCGAAGAGGTAGCTCTCATCCATTGATGCAAACGTACTTATATTTGAAAACTATGATATATAGTTTTTTTAGCTTTTATGTTTTGAAAAACCGATGTATATACTGTTATGTGCAGACCACCAAAGGGCCCTTCCTGGGTGCGAGCTCTGGGTTATAAAACAACCATTTTCAGTGGGAATTCTGATGTATTATTTTGTTAGGGCTGGAAGTATCTAACTATATCACGAATATATCAAATTGTCAAGTAAGATATAACAATAAACGGAAAGAGAAGAAGAAAAAAACCGGGTCTATTCTCGTCTACAATTTTGGAACGATAAATTTGTCTCAGCTCCAGATCTGGGGTTGCATGGCGTGAATGGAATGAATTTAATACATGCATTTCTTCCTATATAACAAGATGCTGTCTTCTCTTAACATGGGTTAAATCTAAGATCATTTCATTGAGAAATGTGAACTTACATGTATCCTAACCACGTATCACATATAATTATGCCTTTTCACTTCATGGGTGATTATGGGTGCATCGCTTTAAATTAAAATGTAACTGAATTTTTTAGACTGAATTTTACAAACTGCTCTATTTAACCCTAACTGGCCCCCGCGTAATTATGTCCCATCTGTACCAAACTGCCATCATTATCTCCGAAAAGACTTTATAAACTAACATTTTGACCCTATTTGCATACCCCTCTGTTCAAAGGACCATGACAAATTACAAGCGTCTAGTCCGTCATTCATAATCCAGCCGTCGTCCATTAGAGAATATCCGCGTCCATAATCCAAAGACCTATTCCATATTCCATATAACAGTATTAGCACCAAATTCAAAAAGACAATCATAGTATACATAAACATAGGCTTGTTTCCTGCAAGAGAGAAGCGGTCAACAGTTTCAATGATGCCGGCAAGACATCATGATGTTCCAAAAATATCAAATCCGTATCGCTGATCAGTATTCTTAATCCATAATATTCTTTGTAAAGTCGTTATCTAAAGAATGATGTATCTCAGTCACGCTTTGATTGTGACAGTTCATATGAGTACCATGAGGATCTTGAAGTACATGGGTCCATACGGCCCCTAGCCCCGGGTTAAGCGGAATTAGACACAAGTTACGAAACGTAGCGCCATAGATCTTGCACGCTACGTTCGTATTTTGCTATCAGCATGCGATATGTATCGCCAAATTTGAGAAACTTTGAGTGGACGCGCTTGGTGGAATAGCCCTGTTTTATAAGTTTCTGCAACAATGTTTTGTGACGTTGATTAAAATCATCACATTTAACACAGGATCTAGCAAATGCTACTAAGCGAGATATGTATACGCCATATGCAGGTCCCACTGGAATATTACTGTCCAGAAAGGGATAATTTACGATGTCGAAATTGTAATCCTCTCTTTTGTCATAAAGTCGATGACAGAGAATGCCCGCTTCATTTTTGTAGAGATATAGATCTAAATATGATGTGCATGTGGGGCTATCTGTAGTTTCCTTCAAATCCAGTGAAGGTGGATATATATCCTTCACTGCGTCATTTATATAGCGATTATCCACAGCGAGAAGATCGTCTATATAGGGTTTGGTGAATGAGAAGAACGGGCTTTGAATGGATCGGTTTTTGAAAGCGCCTGCATATAGTCATATTCATAAGAGAACAGATACAGGTCAGCCAACAGGGGTGCACAATTAGTACCCACTGGAATACCTATATGCTGCTGATATATTGTGCTGCCAAATTTCACATAGATATTTTTAATGAGAAATTCAAGCAACTCTATAAACAAAGAAACATCCCATGAATGATATCTCTTGTATGTAGTCGAGCTAAAGAATGCTTTATGGCTTCCGACATTAATATATCTACGATCAGTTTTATCTGCACGATCTGCAAATGTGGGTACCAAAACAGTGATATTTTATCAAAATGTTTGTTTTGCTGTGGATAAAAGTGTGCAAAAAAACTATTTTATTTCACATCGGATAATTATTTAATACATATAAAGAGTGTTTTAGGAGAAAATAGATAATAATAGATAAATAAATAAAAACTTTGGATAGTCTGAGCGAAAACTATAATAAGGTAATTTTTGTCATTTAGAAAGTGAACAGTATTTTCGATATTTTGGGATCACACTATCTCAGTATAGCACAGACTCCAACTAGTGCAGAAAATTGGCCGAGTGCCGAGCGGGATTCGAACCAGCTATTCCAGAGCAAGGCACCCAGTCGAAAGCACCATATGCCGTCGATGCACACCACTCGGCCAACGGGCCTCCCACTAAAATAGGAGGTAGCAGACCGGTAGTCCTGAAAGCGAACATGCAGTACGGGAGATTGGGGTACACTGGGTCATTTTTTACCTTTTTTTTTACAAAAATCTGCGCTATTATTGCCCTGTAAAGTAGCCTTCTAGGCTCTAATTATAACTAATGTTTAGTACGACATAAAACATGCAAATAGTTATGAATATCTGTAATTCCTTTCTCCAGAATTACATTTTAACAAGTCAAAACAAAAAAAGTATCTCAGTTTGCTCCAAGTCTGGGGATCACCCACTGCGGTGAAGTAAGACAATAATCAACATTCATTTGAAATCAAGTATATAATGTTATGTTTCATATGAGTTGGTAGGATTCAACAGCGATGGCTAAGTGTACTTGCTATTTTAGACCCCTGCATTACATAAAATATTTCTCAGAGGCCAACTTTGAAGAAAACATATTTTGCGTTATTTCCATTCCAACAGAAGCATTTGAGTTTGAAATTGTTAGTAAAACTCATCAAATCCGATGAGATTACTAATAACTATCATCTAGGAAACAAAATAATGCACTTTCATAACATTTTAGAATGAAACTGAATTTCGCCATTTGATTACTACTGTCCCAGAGTGCCCCAGGAAAAGTGTCTCAGTCCGCCGCGTGTGCATGATTTTTGCTGTTTTATGAAAAACACAAATTGAAACATCTGAGATAATAAATCGATACAATACCGACGGTCACGGATACGTAAAGGGGAACAACTTTGCTGACATACCGGTAGAGGGCGGAGTGCAGAGGGGGTCAGATTTATCCTGCAGCCATACGATAGCTTGCGACGCTACGAATATATACATTTTGATACATTTGTATACTATTATGACGTTCTCTTGTGACGTTTGTTATTTGGACCGCCAACAATGGTATCGCGAGTGGCGTCATCACTATATGGATTGTTGCAACGTCATAGCGAATGATCGACGTCACAGAAGAACATACCAGATTCTTCAATTCATTTGGACTAGAAATATATATCTTACATCATACAACGAGAGCGCCTCGTGTGTCTGTCAATATGTTAGGATAGTCACTCTGCAGTACATCTGTTTTAATTTCATTTTGACCGCCCATTTATCGAACTGGAAACCGTTTTGCGTCAATTTCCTTTGATCCACCATGTTAACAATCTTCGATCTGATCCCCAAGCAGTCACGCCCTCTGCCGTGACGTTGGTAAAATTGCTTCCCTTTGTACATCCGTGACCGTCGGTATTAAATTGAATCTTTGTCCATCCCCTATCCAGAGTACCGGACAGTAAGGAAGTGCCTTAGAAAACTTGATAGGCCTATAGCACAATATCGTCCTCGGCCCTTAAAATTTACTTGAACTTTTCAAAAACAGTTTTTTTTGCCCCTAATTTTTCACCATTGATAGCTTTTACGTATAATAATAATAATAATAATAATAATAATAATAATCTTTATTTAATCTCGATGACCTAAGTAGGACAACAGCCACTTTTCATCAGGGTCGAGAGCTATAACTGGTTGAATAACAAATAAATACTACAAATAATAAAAGCATATGAGAGGATCATACAGAAATCAAATCAAGTGTGTCGCGATTAAAACAATATATAAGCACAATGATAGAGGTTAATATAAGAAACTTGATATGTCAGTTAAGTTCTTGTAAATATGTAATAAATTAAGATAAATGTTCAGTCTTTCTAAAATCATCAAAATAAAACTTAAAACAGGCAGTTTTAAAACTCCGTAGACTTTCACATTTTCTAATATGTAAAGGTAAAATATTGTACTGCGTAGGAGCAGCTATTCTAAAAGCGTGCTTTAAAAGCTCCGTACGAGCGAATGGTACAGTTAAAAGTTCATTTGAGTTGGATCTTAAATTTCTACCTGACGAATGTACATTAATAAGATATTTCAGATAAGATGGAGCTTGACCATTTAAAATTTTATAAACTAAAACAACAAGATTAAAACGGTATCTATAAGACAAAGGATACCAATTTAAGCGATAAAACATTTCACGAGAGCTTAACGAACTATCACAGCCGAGTACCAGACGCATTGAACAATATAGGTGTTGTATGGTGGTGGTTGCTTCCTGCCGATAATAATGTGATTCCTGTACTTCACATAGGAGCTAGATGGCTTGCCCCACTGTGCCCCATGTCCCACTGTACCCCGATTTCTCTTACCCCTCTGATGGTCGTACAGCTCCCATCGTTGACTACATAGGAAGATAATTTTTGTCATTTAGAAAGCGATACTCGGCAATTTTTCTGCACTGGAGTCTGTGCTATACTGAGATACATCACTTTCTAAATAGGGTTTGGTATCGTTAAATCTTTGGAATGTGCGCTTATCTCATCATAACTGCATGGGGAACGTGGGACAAACGATACGATATTTATTTACAGATTGATTGATTGATGGTTTATTCTCTGAATCTCATACAAGATATAGAGATATAAGTAACATCATATGCGGACGGCAATTAACTTGGGATGTAACTCTGAAACTACAGTTTATACAGAATAATATGGGAGATAACTACCCATATACAATAAAAAGTAATAAACATTACAAACTTGGAATTAGTGAGAAGGGATATAAGCATAGTATTTTAAGCCCCTTTGAATAAAGTTAATGTAACAGTCCAAAATCCCGGATGCACCAAGTCAAGTCCATGTTTGGAGGTGTAGATGAAGTTCTTTATTCCTTGCACATATTTGTTAACAGCGGAGAAAACACCCTAGAATGAAAACAAAAAACTTCGGTCACATGTGTGATTGTGAACAATCAATATACATAAGCATGTTGAAAGGCACCGAAATCAACTTCGAACTATGTGTTATTAATCCAAATCCTGTGCCATACTGCAACTTTTGAGATTAGATGTCGCGACTACAAAGAATCTGAGAAGACAATACTGTTTTAAACAAGTTATTATATCCAAACAGGAAAAATAATGACTTTGTATAATATTTCTCAAAATCCACTGTGCCCGAACGCTCCTTCCACTATCTACTAATCTGCTTGTTTACTCTAAGACACCAATTTTACTAAACAGGAAATTCCTGTGTAATTTAGCAACATAGTGGCATTTCATACAGTAAAACACCGTTCACCTACCCCCGAGGGTGGATCATTGCAGTATCAACAGCTGACTGACAAGCTCACAGCACCATATTTGTTCCTTCATGACCTTTAAACATGATCGGAAACCAGGAATTACTACACTAGATCGAGAGGTTTCTATTAGCCTGAAGTGTATGCATCAATTGTCAAATTCAGTTGATGAACAATGAACCAGAATGAAACTAGAACTCGTGGACTTCGAAAGGCTGCCGTTATCTGTGTGATTTTATGGTTTTGATGTTTGACTGTGATCTTTAGAAATACATAGTTTTTCCTATTTTCCAAAATTTGATCATGTGTATAGGTTGTGTTATGTGTAATGCTTTAGTTACCTTTGACAGTCATAACAGGATGAAATATACGAAGTACAATAATTTGATTTATTTCATTAATTAATTTGATGCTTCGGAGAAAATTTTAATGAAAACCAGAGCGTCTGAAGTCAATCGACGTTGAAACTACTGATTTGGCTTGGAACCTTAACCTTCAGTACCCAGCATGGAAAGCAATCTCGAGTGATATCCTGTGGCAAGTTATCCACATACCAAATCTGCAAAGAATCGGTTCAGGTTTTTGAAAGTTACCGTCCAGGAGTAACTATTTTTTTACTTGTCTTCCTGGTACTTCAGCTTGTCACCACTACTGAAACTTTTTTTTATCACCATACTGTCATGTATTCCAACTAGTTTCTCCATTTTTTTTCAAGCATTGTAGAATTTGAACACACGTTTTTTGTGTTTTTTTTCTCTCGATCGGGAGACGTTGATGACACTGACAGATTTATCTCCTTCCTCTAGCTCTGCATTGCCAAGATCAATGTCCTCACTTCATGATGTTGATCATCATCCTAACGCATGGCACGATCATACGTAGAAACTTCTGCTCATAGCCATGCAGTAATGGGTGATATCTGAGTATAGCGCATTTCCCAATTGGTCACATCCGATTGGTCCTGTGAGATCCGACAACGGAGCAATCACATTCATAAAACGACGACACACCTCCAGAAAGCCAGCGACTGAAATGATCCCTTGGTGGGCCTCGAAATGCCCCTATCACAAAATAGAAAGCATATCATTTTCCTGTGAACTGTCGCCGATTTTATTTTTTTCAAATAGGTAAGGTCGTTTGTAATATGATTTTTCTTAAGAAAAACAAAGAAGCATGCTCTATTAGAGTGAGAACTAAAATAGCTGATTCACACAACTTAGTTTTTGTCTCGCATAGAATCCCCCAGTCTTGCGCCTCTGCACTCAAGTGAGACTGACATGTCTGAGATGCCCAGGTCAAAATATTTAAATACAGATAATTTCATTGGCTCGTTTAGATGCGGCGGGCATGTGCCTTGATGCTTCAGGAACAACTTTCGAACAGGATTATGTCCCTCCAGAAATATGTCCTTTGCAGCTGAGAGGTGACACCGTATGGAATACATGCCAAATCATAGCGTTAAGCTAAGGGCAGTGTTAAGCGAAACGTGAAATGTTCTCAGCAAGCTAAGATGGATGTTGACTCGGTGGGCTCATTTCTCTCACCAGACTGTTCCACTATTAGGGAGTTCAGTGTAACATGTTACCAAAAGGTTCAATTATGAGATTAAATTTGTTGGAACGATATTTTCTTAAATATCATAACAGCAGGGGGGTTTTAGCCACTTTTTCATCTAGGTAACCCAGAATAAAAACTTGAATTTGAAGAATTGAATTTTTGAGAAATTTTGAAATTGAGTTTTGTCCCAAACAATTGAGTTTTTTTATGGATGGGAAAATGCGCGCGAAACACGCGCATAAAAATGTGTTATAGTGGATAAATATTGAATTCTTCAAGAGATAAGTCAAGTTCCCAAATGAAAATGTCGTGACAAATAATCAAGCAAAATAATTGTCGTTGTTGTTGACTTTACTACGTTAGCGTGTCTGGAGCAAGTCAAAATCGGCACGGGCAACGCAACGTTCATGTTCATGTTCATGTGTTAGCTGCCCGTGTTGGCAAGCACGATTTTCTTTCGATTAAAATACTCAGTGACAAAGTTTTATTCAGCTTTTATTCTCCGCAATAAAACATAGGAATCACTCCGCTTGTTCTGGTTTAGATATCGAATTGATGTTGCCAGGCATGAACAGTCGATAGAAATATAGGCTGAAGGCGCCAGATCGTGCCAGTCAATCTAGTGCAGTTCTTCTTATTTATCCATTAGTTTTGCCTTTCTTCATTCGCCAACCACAGCGCCCTCAACGAGCAGATCAATTACATAAAGGGAGATCACTTCCAAGCAGCTCTCGTAAAAGTCTCGCGAGAGCCCATTTTGCAGTATGCGCAAAGACGTTTCCGCGCAGATTTTCTTTTTGGATTTTGGATTTTGAACTTCCGGTTAAGAATTTTAGACGAACAATTTGGGCTTGAAAGACAGACTTCCGTTTATCTGAGACAGCCCAAATTGTTACGAATTTCTAGTTCAATATCTTCTCCGCATTTGGCCCTGTGACGGTAAGTCTCAACTCTGTTTTTTCGCAATCTTGCGGACAAAGCGAGTTGCAATAAGGCTGCACGCATAGCGGCAGCCTTAATTACATGGCGAAATACATATAAAAAATGCCAAATTTATCGTGAAAAGAATTTGACGTAGCCTAATTCTGTCAACAAGTCTATAAAATATTCTCAATCACAAGAAAATAAATTCTTCTGACAGCTCTTCATATTTATCTCATTATCGGTGAGGTCTAAATAAATCATTTCAGAGTACAATTCTATTTAACAACAAACAGCTATGTGGTAACCTGCTAACAGTACACATAATGCATTACTTAGTTAGATTTCCTGATCTACGGCACCATAATCCTCTTGAAAGGAAGCCATACACCAGAGGCAATTATTTCAAGCCAAGAGGCAATAAAGTTTTGTTTCCGGGAACTATGAAAGGGTGAATTTGCTTTTCCCGTCACGCCAAGTGCGCTCAGAACAAATGCACACACAAAATGGCTGCCGATAGCGTGGGTACACGGGAAACCCCTTTTGAGTACACGGGTCCCTGCAAACTTTTCGTTCCTCGACTGCGAAACCCGACAGGCCGAACAAAAATCACCTTCCTCCAATGAGCAAGGGAAGTTGCAATAAACATTTAAATTCATACTGTACAGATAAGTTTAATTGTTACAACCGAGACACGGCGGAGAGTACCGAACTGCGCGACTTTGGGAATTCCCCGTGATTGCGTCATCCGGGATCGCCCCTCGATGCTGAAGTGGATACCGCCGTCACACACTCCCCCACTTTAGTTAGCTGGCCCTCCAGCGTACAACTAAATCCAAAAGATAACCATAAACTTAGCACTTTCGTGTGCTCGCCAACACCTGGGTGAGGTAAAGATGAGTCTGACTCAGATTGATAAGGGCTTGATTAGGATCAAACACCGTTATCATGTTCACGTTATTCTCATTCTGCGACACTGATTGTGGCAAATTGAACGGGTCGGGTGTTGTCCAGCGGTACTACGTAGAGTTCTTCTGGTTGGTGCAGGGTCATCTTCATTTGAACTTTCTGGATCAGGTACGACCTCTGAGACTGGCTCGTCAACTGCCTCAGTAAGAAGTGGAGAATCTGATTCGGGGATAGATGGTGGACCGGGGTTACTATTTGCGGGTCTTACAATACCCACTAGGAAATCTGTTTCCTCGTCTGACTCGTCACTGTCTCTATATGGACTACCAGCCGATGTACCATTATTTGGCAGCTCTACTCCACTTGACCCTGGACTATCATCACTCGTCTGGGGGATCACAGCACGGTCAAATCCCATGTAGTTACGTGCATCCTTCATCTCATTCCGATGAACGACTTTCTTGACTCCACCACCTGATATCACTTCAAATACTCGGCCATCCGTATCCAAAAGTCTGGCACAGGACTCCAGTGGTCCTGAATCTTTGCTCGCCCCTTGTGTCCATGATCCTTTGAAAACACCTGTGTTCTCACAGGAAGGGTAGTATCTTCAGCCTTCCGGTCGTGGAGCTTTTCACGGCGAATTGCCTCCTTCTCTGTCTTCTCGTTGGCCCTCTCAAAAGCCTCCGTAAGACGGCGATAATGGTCTGCGACCCATTCATCCACAGATCCACTGCCTGTATCGTCTTCCTTAAGCCCAAAAAAACGATCTATTGGCGGGACTGGCTCTTTGCCGAAAAACAGGAATAATGGACTGTAACCCGTTGAACAGTGGAGCGTGCAGTTATATGCGTACACTATCTCAGAAATGTGTTTGCGCCAACACCTCTTCTGTTTCTCTGGTAAGGTCTTCAGACGATCGTGTAGCGTTCGGTTGAAACGTTCACAACCTCTATTTCCCTCAGGATGGTATGGGGTTGTCCTACTTTTAGTGATGCCGTACATTGAACAGAGCTCTTGGATAATTGCAGACTCAAAATTCCGACCTTGGTCTGAATGCAAGCGTTTTGGCACCCCATATCGGACAAACCATTCCGTTATTAACACACGGGCGACAGTTGTTGCTAGCTGATTGCGCGTTGGAATGGCCTGTGTAAATTTACTGAACACATCTGTTAACACCAGTACATTTTCCATTCCACCAGCACCCCTGTTGGCCGACCTGTATCTGTTCTCTTATGAATATGACTATATGCAGGCGCTTTCAAAAACCGATCCATTCAAAGCCCGTTCCTTCTCATTCACCAAACGCTATATAGACGATCTTCTCGCTGTGGATAATCGCTATATAAATGACGCAGTGAAGGATATATATCCACCTTCACTGGATTTGAAGGAAACTACAGATACTCCTACAGGCACATCATATTTAGATCTATATCTCTATAAAAATGAAGCGGGCATTCTCTCTCGTCGACTTTATGACAAAAGAGATGATTACAATTTCGACATCGTAAACTATCCCTTTCTGGACAGTAATATTCCAGTGGGACCTGCATATGGCGTATACATATCTCGCTTAGTAGCATTTGCTAGATCCTGTGTTAAATGTGACGATTTTAATCAACGTCACAAAACATTGGTGCAGAAACTTAAAAAAACAGGGCTATTCCACCAAGCGCCTACATTCAAAGTTTCTCAAATTTGGCGATACATATCGCATGCTGATAGCAAAATACGAACGTAGCGTGCAAGATCTATGGCGCTACGTTTCGTAACTTGTGTCTAATTCGCTTAACCCGAGGCTAGGGGCCGTATGAACCCATGTACTTCAAGATCCTCATGGTACTCATATGAACAGCCACAATCAAAGCGTGACTGAGATACATCTTTTTTTAGATGACGACTCTATAACGAATATTATGGATTAAGAATACTGATCAGCGATACGGATTTGATATTTTTGGAACATCATGATGTCTTGCCGGCATCATTGAAAACTGTTGACCGCTTCTCTCCTGCAGGAAACAAGCCTATGTTTATGTATACTATGATTGTCTTTTTGAATTAGGTGCTAATACTGTTATATGGAAAATGAAATAGGTCTTTGGATTATGGACGCGGATATTCTCTAATGGACGACGGCTGGATTATGAATGACGGACTAGACGCTTGTAATTTTAACCTGTGTATGCCTGGATTCTGCTGGTGGACAAGTTGTCCCCGAGGCCGGGCCCCTGCACACCCAACACTCATAATGGATACAATACAACGAAATAATATTAAGACAGACCCGAGGAACCTTAGTGCAGGTTTCTCGGCCGAGTCTCTAATAGTTCGAAATGCACTAAGACCTTTTTAAATCCAAATGACAGATATATTTCTGACAGCAAAGCAAGGCCACGACATCAAACCTTGTAATATTGCGCTTGATGATTGTTTAGCACCGAATTCTACATGTAATAATTTCAAAATTTCTAGGTGTGGACATCGTGGATGTCTCACGTGTCCACTCTTTAATACTTCAGCTTCATTTAGTTCCGCGTTAACTGGTAACTCATATTCTGTTAACTCGTATGTTCTACTACAAACTGTATTTATTTAGCTTCCTGTAAGAAGTGTGGTCAACAGTATGTTGGCAAGACCACCCAAAGACTCCATCTTAGGGTGAACGGTCACAGAAAATCCGTTAGGAAAAAGCAATTGCTTATAGGTAGGCATTTTTCTGGACCCGACCACGGCTGGGATAACTTTAGCATTCAGATCATAGACGTCGTCTATCCATCTACTAAGGATTCCCCTTTTGGATTTGAGAGAAAAATCTGAGAGCGGGAATTATTCTGGATGCTAGAACTTGGGTCAGTGTTTCCGTTTGGGTTAAATGATAATGTCAGTGGGTTTGGCAATGCTACAAACCGCCGTTCAAATATATCCAACATTACCCAACTATTTAAACCCCATCAACGGAGATATCGCAGCCATGGTTGGCGAAAGTTTAATAGTTCGATGATTCACGATCATATCACTTTAAATTACTTAGTGGGTTTAACTAACACACCCAATAGTATACATAGCTTACGTACAGTTCTGTATGCGTTACCTCTGAGAGCTTTGGATCAAATAGCCAGAGATATACAACAATCTGCGTCCTCAGGAAATATAATACCATCAAAAATCATTAAAGTATGTCAAGATATAGCGTATTTTCGGTTGTATCGTCCAGTGAACATAATCGAAACATCTCAAGATCGGCTTTTCTTGAAACTCAACTACTTAGATAAAGGACATCATTAATTTACCTCGAATCCTGAATGATCCAGAGGTACGCAACGCTGTACCAAACTATTTTAAGTTCACAGAACCTCCTTGCATTTCATATAAGTATACTAAATCTATAGCCACCAAAATATTCAATTACTCCAATGCTGTCCAGGAGTTTGACTCGAACTTATACACGTCAGGAGGCTATAGTTGTGATTGTGAATCGTCAAACTTTATCTATACACCATGCAAACATATTGTGACTGGTGACCTTGATGTGGTGAGTGATAAGGATCTGAAATTACTCCTGATGAAAGGACCTAAATATAGAGAGCCAAGAAGAATAAATCTGCAGGCCGACCAAAAGATAGTCCTCTCTGCATTGGAACAGTACGTTATTGATTGGTCTAAGCGAGAACAAGTTGAACATACAGTACTCGCTGATTGGCTGGACCTCACCAAGAGCAAGGTCGTTGAAACAATCCGCCATATTGACAGAAGTACTCTTCCCCAAGCAAAACAAGTTCTGAGAAACCTCAATTCGCAAGAAGTTCTAGCAAATCTCCAGAGTAAATTCGTCATAGTCCCAGCAGACAAAGCCCCGAATAATATAATATTCATATGTAAATATTACTATTACCAGGTGCTGGTTAAAGAATTGAGTGTAGACATACCTTCATCAAATACGTCTACTTACTCCTAAACTGCATTTACTCTGGAAGATTTATTTAACAATCACAAAAAGTTTCTCAGGGAAAGAGGTATTTGTCTTCCAACCAATCATAACGACATACCAAAAATATACTGGACTGCCAAAATGCATAAATCACCATACAAAGCTAGATTCATAGCTGGTTCTAGAAGCTGCACCACCAAGCTTTTTCAACCCTATTAACGAGGGCCCTTCAGGAGGTAAAAGCATTTTGGGAAAGGTATTGGGCCACTATTTCTAAGAACTCTGGCGTTGAATGTATGTGGATATTGAAAAACTCAAAATGTCTTACGGAAGAACTTGATGCTAAAGGTCACATACCGTACAGATATGTATCCACATGCGATTTCTCGACTCTCTATACTACAATCCCTCATCAGGACCTTATTGACCGTCTAAGTTCATTAATAGTATCTGTGTTCAAGAAAACTGATCGTAGATATATTAATGTCAGAAGCCATAAAGCATTCTTTAGCTCTACTACATACAAGAGATATCATTCATGGGATGTTTCTTTGTTTATAGAGTTGCTTGAATTTCTCATTAAAAATATCTATGTGAAATTTGGCAACACAATATATCAGCAGCATATAGTATTCCAATGGGTACTAATTGTGCACCCCTGTTGGCTGACCTGTATCTGTTCTCTTATGAATATGACTATATGCAGGCGCTTTCAAAAACCGATCCATTCAAAGCCCGTTCCTTCTCATTCACCAAACGCTATATAGACGATCTTCTCGCTGTGGATAATCGCTATATAAATGACGCAGTGAAGGATATATATCCACCTTCACTGGATTTGAAGGAAACTACAGATAGCCCTACAGGCACATCTTATTTAGATCTCTATCTCTATAAAAATGAAGCGGGCATTCTCTCGTCGACTTTATGACAAAAGAGATGATTACAATTTCGACATCGCAAACTATCCCTTTCTGGATAGTAATATTCCAGTGGGACCTGCATATGGCGTATACATATCTCGCTTAGTAGCATTTGCTAGATCCTGTGTTAAATGTGACGATTTTAATCAACGTCACAAACATTGGTGCAGAAACTTAAAAAACAGGGCTATTCCACCAAGCGCCTACACTCAAAGTTTCTCAAATTTGGCGATACATATCGCATGCTGATAGCAAAATACGAACGTAGCGTGCAAGATCTATGGCGCTACGTTTCGTAACTTGTGTCTAATTCCGCTTAACCCGGGGCTAGGGGCCGTATGAACCCATGTACTTCAAGATCCTCATGGTACTCATATGAACAGTCACAATCAAAGCGTGACTGAGATACATCATTCTTTAGATGACGACTTTACAACGAATATTATGGATTAAGAATACTGATCAGCGATACGGATTTGATATTTTTGGAACATCATGATGTCTTGCCGGCATCATTGAAAACTGTTGACCGCTTTCTCTTGCAGGAAACAAGCCTATGTTTATGTATACTATGATTGTCTTTTTGAATTTGGTGCTAATACTGTTATATGGAATATGGAATAGGTCTTTGGATTATGGACGCGGATATTCTCTAATGGACGACGGCTGAATTATGAATGACGGACTAGACGCTTGTAATTTTAACCTGTGTATGCCTGGATTCTGCTGGTGGACAAGTTGTCCCCGAGGCCGGGCCCCTGCACACCCAACATTCATAATGAATACATTAAGACAGACCCGAGGAACCTTAGTGCAGGTTTCTCGGCCGAGTCTCTAATAGTTCGAAATGCACTAAGACCTTTTTCAATCCAAATGACAGATATATTTCTGACAGCAAAGCAAGGCCACGACATCAAACCTTGTAATATTGCGCTTGATGATTGTTTAGCACCGAATTCTACATGTAATAATTTCAAAATTTCTAAGTGTGGACATCGTGGATGTCTCACGTGTCCACTCTTTAATACTTCAGCTTCATTTAGTTCCGCGTTAACTGGTAACTCATATTATGTTAACTCGTATGTTGATCTTAGTTGTTCTACTACAAACTGTATTTATTTAGTTTCCTGTAAGAAGTGTGGTCAACAGTATGTTGGCAAGACCACCCAAAGACTCCATCTTAGGGTGAACGGTCACAGAAAATCCGTTAGAAAAAAGCAATTGCTTATAGGTAGGCATTTTTCTGGACCCGACCACGGCTGGGATAACTTTAGTATTCAGATCATAGACGTCGTCTATCCATCTACTAAGGATTCCCCTTTTGGATTTGAGAGAAAAATCCGAGAGCGGGAATTATTCTGGATGCTAGAACTTGGGTCAGTGTTTCCGTTTGGGTTAAATGATAATGTCAGTGGGTTTGGCAATGCTACAAACCGCCGTTCAAATATATCCAACATTACCCAACTATTTAAACCCCATCAACGGAGACATCGCAGCCATGGTTGGCGAAAGTTTAATAGTTCGATGATTCACGATCATATCACTTTAAATTACTTAGTGGGTTTAACTAACACACCCAATAGTATACATAGCTTACGTACAGTTCTGTATGCGTTACCTCTGAGAGCTTTAGATCAAATAGCCAGAGATATACAACAATCTGCGTCTTCAGGAAATATAATACCATCAAAAATCATTAAAGTATGTCAAGATATAGCGTATTTTCGGTTGTATCGTCCAGTGAACATAATCGAAACCTCTCAAGATCGGCTTTTCTTGAAACTCAACTACTTAGATAAAGGACTGGACATCATTAATTTACCTCGAATCCTGAATGATCCAGAGGTACGCAACGCTGTACCAAACTATTTTAAGTTCACAGAACCTCCTTGCATTTCATATAAGTACACTAAATCTATAGCCACCAAAATATTCAATTACTCCAATGCTGTCCAGGAGTTTGACTGGAACTTATACACGTCAGGAGGCTATAGTTGTGTTGTGAATCGTCGAACTTTATCTATACACCATGCAAACATATTGTGACTGGTGACCTTGATGTGGTGAGTGATAAGGATCTGAAATTACTCCTGATGAAAGGACCTAAATATAGAGAGCCAAGAAGAATAAATCTGCAGGCCGACCAGAAGATAGTCCTGTCTGCATTGGAACAGTACGTTATTGATTGGTCTAAGCGAGAACAAGTTGAACCTACAGTACTCGCTGATTGGCTGGACCTCACCAAGAGCAAGGTCGTTGAAACAATCCGCCATATTGACAGAAGTACTCTTCCCCAAGCAAAACCAGTACTGAGAAACCTCAATTCGCAATAAGTTCTAGCAAATCTCCAGAGTAAATTCGTCATAGTCCCAGCAGACAAAGCTCCGAATAATATAATATTCATATGTAAATATTACTATTACCAGGTGCTGGTTGAAGAATTGAGTGTAGACATACCTTCATCAAATACGTCTACTTACTCCCAAACTGCATTTACTCTGGAAGATTTATTTAACAATCACAAAAAGTTTCTCAGGGAAAGAGATATTTGTCTTCCAACCAATCATAACGACATACCAAAACTATACTGGACTCCCAAAATGCATAAATCACCATACATAGCTAGATTCATAGCTGGTTCTAGAAGCTGCACCACCAAGCTTCTTTCAACCCTATTGACGAGGGCCCTTCAGGAGGTAAAAGCATTTTGGGAAAGGTATTGCGCCATTATTTCTAAGAACTCTGGCGTTGAATGTATGTGGATATTGAAAAACTCAAAATGTCTTACGGAAGAACTTGATGCTAAAGGTCACATACCGTACAGACATGTATCCACATGCGATTTCTCGACTCTCTATACTACAATCCTCATCAGGACCTTATTGACCGTCTAAGTTCATTAATAGTATCTGTGTTCAAGAAAACTGATCGTAGATATATTAATGTCAGAAGCCATAAAGCATTCTTTAGCTCTACTACATACAAGAGATATCATTCATGGGATGTTTCTTTGTTTATGGAGTTGCTTGAATTTCTCATTAAAAATATCTATGTGAAATTTGGCAACACAATATATCAGCAGCATATAGGTATTCCAATGGGTACTAATTGTGCACCCCTGTTGGCTGACCTGTATCTGTTCTCTTATGAATATGACTATATGCAGGCGCTTTCAAAAACCGATCCATTCAAAGCCCGTTCCTTCTCATTCACCAAACGCTATATAGACGATCTTCTCGCTGTGGATAATCGCTATATAAATGACGCAGTGAAGGATATATATCCACCTTCACTGGATTTGAAGGAAACTACAGATAGCCCTACAGGCACATCATATTTAGATCTATATCTCTATAAAAATGAAGCGGGCATTCTCTCTCGTCGACTTTATGAGAAAAGAGATGATTACAATTTCGACATCGTAAACTATCCCTTTCTGGACAGTAATATTCCAGTGGGACCTGCATATGGCGTATACATATCTCGCTTAGTAGCATTTGCTAGATCCTGTGTTAAATGTGACGATTTTAATCAACGTCACAAAACATTGGTGCAGAAACTTAAAAAACAGGGCTATTCCACCAAGCGCCTACACTCAAAGTTTCTCAAATTTGGCGATACATATCGCATGCTGATAGCAAAATACGAACGTAGCGTGCAAGATCTATGGCGCTACGTTTCGTAACTTGTGTCTAATTCCGCTTAACCCGGGGCTAGGGGCCGTATGAACCCATGTACTTCAAGATCCTTATGGTACTCATATGAACAGTCACAATCAAAGCGTGACTGAGATACATCTTTTTTAGATGACGACTCTATAACGAATATTATGGATTAAGAATACTGATCAGCGATACGGATTTGATATTTTTGGAACATCATGATGTCTTGCCGGCATCATTGAAAACTGTTGACCGCTTCTCTCTTGCAGGAAACAAGCCTATGTTTATGTATACTATGATTGTCTTTTTGAATTTGGTGCTAATAAAATGGAATAGGTCTTTGGATTATGGACGCGGATATTCTCTAATGGACGACGGCTGGATTATGAATGACGGACTAGACGCTTGTAATTTTAATCTACCGGAACATTCATTTCAGCACCATTTTCAAATTATGCCAATAGAAAGAATTCCTACATTTCCAACACAGGAAGAAACTGACAATCACCGCGCACTTCTTGAATCCTTTTGGATCAAAACACGACAACCCTTTGGTATGAACATAGACCCAGGTAAACTTGCTAACAAAGATTTTATTCCCTTCGTTCTCCAATATAGCCGCAGGAATGTTGAAGCGGCCCGTATACTGGAGGAGGATTACGAAACACTTCAAACAAAACTCCGATTGCCATTTAATCTGAGACCTATCATAGCGTACTAAAAAAAATCGGTGCTTACGCGATTTATTGGTAAGGAGTAAACTTCATCCCATATCGTGATCATTATCACGTGAAATTCTATACGGCATAAGCTAATATATAGTGGCCCTATTTGAACTCTACACGAAACTTGTCTCTAGGAACATTTTTAAGATAAGAGATTTATAAATGACATATAATGACATATAATGACATGGAAAAGCATCAAATCCTACGTTCAGCAGATAGCCATTCGCCAAAATCGATAACAGCCTGATGTAGTGATACAATTTATATGTCATTGGAATGTTCTGGATGAGGAGAATGACATAGAACTATTTTGGCCTGGGTCCTAGGGGGTGGGGCATTTGCGTACACTTCGCCATCTATAAGATGGCTTGCGAATCGTGTGTCTCCATTATTGCGGAGCGATATCCGGTACTTTACCGGATTCTGTTCGGCCTTCATCCGGCGGAGAACAGACTCGAGAAATCTGATAAATTACAGGTTTTCATACCACTTCTGAAACAGATATTGCCTGGGCTTACGAAATATATAGGTATGTATAACTTTCGTATCATCCAAGAAGTGTGGTGGATCGGAAATTTTGAACAAGTAGTTCATCACATGACTCGAAAATGGCGAGTTACGTTGGGGTTACGTCTGTAGACTTTAGCTGATTGGCTGACGAAGTCACGTGATATTGATTTATGGAAATTCCCTCTAGCAGTTGCCGAAAGTAGGCTGAACATGGATACACACGATCCAAGGGTCAGTCTTACCGCGTATAGATGACCGAGATGGTTACAGGTTGGGGGGGTGGGGCTGGCCACGTTCAAATTGTGTTTTCCTATGTTATAAGCATATGCGATATACAATTAGTGCCAAAATTGGAGTGGGTCACATGTATGATGAGGCGTATGTATAAAACGAGCATCAGATCCCGCATTCAATAGATAGCCGACATCCACAATGTGTTTTCATATACCTTGAATTGAATAAACTATATCAAAGCTAGTTATCCTACTATGGGGCTAATAATTTAGACTCCTATAAATTACCCGTACCGTAAAATATATAAGATTATGTTGCATTGTTGGAAAATATAGTTTGGCCACGGTATGGATTACCGTAAAATAATAATGTGAATTTGTAGGCTGTGATACCTTAAACTCTCTAATTATTGCCAAGGGTATCTACAATGTATATCCATCCGTCTATATATTTGCCAAACGTGTATGGTTTGTTTATTATTATTGCATGGACCAGGTTTTCAAACAATGATTTATTCCAACTTCATTTCACCCCGCTCTCTGATATATATCACCCATTCCTAACTCGGGAACCACCACGGGCCTAGAGTCAAGAGTCCGATCTCATCGGACAACTGTCATGAATGGGAATGCCATGAATTTTTATATTGTGCCGGACAAAAGGGGTCTGTAAACCAGTAAAGAGCAGCCCATGTATTCCGCACGTTCCTGTAGTTTCAGAATTGTAAAACATTAAATCGGTGAACTTATCCGTGAATATTTGTCACCTTACATTGCGACCTACATGCCGGCGCTCGTTCTAGATAACGACGTTACAACGAAAATCACATGGATTACGAATACTGATCATCGCTACGGATTTGATATTTTTGGAACATCATGATGAGTAGTGGTAAGAAGCTAAACTCCTTATTAAAAATGTGACTGAGATTTTTGTTCCCCCAGGTAATATTTAACGGGGTACTATTTCTGAAGGATGACGTCACAGCCGGTCACGTGGAAAATCCCCTGTTCTATTTATAGATCATGACATCATTTCTATTTATAGGTCATGACGTCATGGGAAAACCTCTGTTCTATTTATAGATCATGACGTCATCACTCTACGCGGGTGGCTATAAAAAGAGCGAAATTCTGAACACTGTATTCATTTTTCTGACAGTTCAGGGGAAGCCCTCTCACGCAGCATTACGAATAATTTACACGACCCACAGTATACGGCCACCACTGGTGATCATAGAAATGAATAATTGTGATTGACGTATCCACAGCACGCAGACTTGACGGCCCAGCAAGAGTGATCTCCCCCTACATAAGACCCCAGTGACTTCCAATGTTAATCTATACGGGAAACGCATGTATGGGATAGGGGTGGTCATTTTTTTCTTGTGGATTTTACTGTGGGGTTTGGCCCCTTGTTTTCTTCGTCTCGCGATGTAGAACACGATGAGGTGCAGTGAAATGTTTTGAATAGTTCAGGTAGGTCTGGTCTGTTAGGTCTATAATGGTGCAGTGGACAATGTTGGTCCCATTGAGAAACCCACGCATGGACATTTGCGGTATGGTGTGTGGTCCCTTGTTTTTAGCCCACCATCACCAGATCGCTTTTCGTCCGTGGTCCGTCGTCCGTCAGTCCGTCCGTCCGTCCGTCAGTCCGTCCGTCCGTAAACAATTCTTGTTATCACGATTTCTCAGGAACTACTTTATGGATCTTTCTCAAATTTGGTACACAGGTTCCCCTTGGGGTCTAGTTGTGCAAGATACCTTTTTGGTCCGATTCGAAAATCCAATATGGCCACCAGGCAGCCATCTTGGATTTCCCCATGAAACCTTGTTATTGCGATTTCTCAGGAACTACTGCATGGATCTTTCTCAAATTTGGTACACAGGTTCCCCTTGGGGTCTAGTTGTGCAAGATACCTTTTCTGGTCCGATTCGAAAATCCAATATGGCCACCAGGCAGCCATCTTGGATTTCTCTATGAAACCTTGTTATCGTGATTTCTCAGGAACTACTGCATGGATCTTTCTCAAATTTGGTACACAGGTTCCCTTTCGGATCTAGTTGTGCAAGATACCTTTTCTGGTCCGATTCGAAAATCCAATATGGCCACCAGGCAGTCATCTTGGATTTCCCCATGAAACCATGTTATCGCGATTTCTCAGGAAGTACTGCATGGATCTTTCTCAAATTTGGTACACAGGTTTCCCCATGAAGGCAGCCTTGGGGTTCCCCTTGGGGTCTAGTTGTGCAAGATACCCTTTTTGGTCCGATTTGAAAATCCAATATGGCCACCAGGCAGCCATCTTGGATTTCTCCATGAAACCTTGTTATCGTGATTTCTCAGGAACTACTGCATGGATCTTTCTCAAATTTGGTACACAGGTTCCCTTTCGGGTCTAGTTGTGCAAGATACCTTTTTGGTCCGATTCGAAAATCCAATATGGCCACCAGGCAGCCATCTTGGATTTCCCCATGAAACTTTATCGTCATTTCTCAGGAAGTACTGCATGGATCTTTCTCAAATTTCGTACACAGGTTCCCCTTGGGGTCTAGTTGTGCAAGATACCTTTTTAGGTCCGATTCGAAAATCCAATATGGCCACCAGCCAATCATCTTGGGTTTCCCCATGAAACCTTGTTATCGCGATTTCTCAGGAAGTACTGCATGGATCTTTCTCAAATTTGGTACACCGGTTCCCCTTGGGATCTAGTTGTGCAAGGTACCTTTTCTGGTCCGATTCGAAAATTCAATATGGCCACCAGGCAGCCATCTTGGATTTCCCCATGAAACCTTGTTATCGCGGTTTCTCAGGAACTACTCCATGGATCTTTCTCAAGTTTGGTACACAGGTTCCCCTTGGGGTCTAGTTGTGCAAGATACCTTTTTAGGTCCGATTGGAAAATCCAAAATGGCCACCAGGCAGCCATCTTGGATTTCTCCATGAAACCTTGTTATCGTGATTTCTCAGGAACTACGGCATGGATCTTTCTCAAATTTGGTACACCGGTTCCCTTTCGGGTCTAGTTGTGCAAGATACCTTTTCTGGTCCTATTCGAAAATCCAATATGGCCACCAGGCAGCCATCTTGGATTTCCCCATGAAACCCTGTTATCGCGATTTCTCAGGCACTACTGCATGGGTCTTTCTCGAATTTGGTCCACAGGTTCCCCTTGGGGTCTAGTTGTGCAAGATACCTTTTCTGGTCCGATTCGAAAATCCAATATGGCCACCAGGCAGCCATCTTGAATTTCCTCATGAAACTTTATCGTCATTTCTCAGGAAGTACTGCATGGATCTTTTTTCAAATTTGGTACACAGGTTCCCCTTAGGGTCTAGTTGTGCAAGATACCTTTTTCGGTCCGAATCGAAAATCCAATATGACCACAAGGCAGCCATCTTGGATTTCCCCACGAAACCTTGTTATCGCGATTTCTCAGGAACTACTGCATGGATCTTTCTCACATTTGGTACACAGGTTCCCCTTGGGGTCTAGTTGTGCAACATACCTTTTTTGGTCCGATTCGAAAATCCAATATGGCCACAAGGCGGCCATCTTGAATTTCCCCTTGAAACATTGTTATCGTGAATTCTCAGGAAATATTTCATGGATATTTCTGAAATTTGATACACAGTTCCCACATGGGGCCTAGTAGTGCAAGATACCTTTTTTGATCGAATTCGAAAATCCAAGTTACGCTTCAAATTAATACAGTATTCTCGAGTTGTGACATTGCATCACAAGAGTCGGCAGATGAAACGGTGGGGCATATTCTATATATTGACTATAGAGAATATCCATACCTTCACCCTCCATATCAAGGAGTTCAAATAATTCGGAATTAAAATGTATTTCTTCAAATTTTAAATCAGTTTTCTTCAGTCCATGCAGTGGCAAGTGAACTGCTCCACCCTTTCGTCTGCCGGCGGGTCGGCTACATGAAGGGACGTCACTCTTGTGACTCAATGTCACAACTCGACAACTGTAGACTACTGCATGTTTCGATCCAAAGGAGATAATCAGGATTCAGGCACTTTCGAAGTTTCAACATTACTGCGCGGATCGGATCCCTTCAGTATTAAGTATTGTACCATCTTACTATTTTCGAGCATGGTATCTTTAAAGAGATATCTCAAACTAGCCCAGTAAACAGAACAGAATTAGCATTTGTTCCTAATTATAAAATCTTAAGTATGTTTCATAGCTCATGCCAAAGTGTCAAAGAGATTGGTCACGTGCAAAAAAAATAAATAAAAAAATACTACAAAACAAAGGCGAAGGATCCTCCGTACATTCACTTTCAGACTAACTTTGCTCAATTCTCTTGTATTATAACAACCGACATAAGTACAGTTTCTAGAAATCTTGAAACTCCTGAAACTTAGATTATATCTTGGTGTTTTTCAGTCTCCCTTTTCCGATCTTTTTCGCTCAGATTCGAAATTCTGTAAACCAAATTACAAATCAATCGTTTGTTCTTAGTAACAATGGACAAAAATATCCTCTGGTCATTAGCTTACAATTATCGGACAATGGTGGGCGCCAAGATCCTTCAGGATCTCTCGTCTTCATCTCGCGATGTAGAACACGATGGGAGGGGTCTCGAAGCCATGCGGTGAAATTTTTTGAAAAGTTCAGGTAGGTCAAGCCATGTTAGGTCCATACTGGTCCAGTGGACAATGTTTAACCTGATGGGAAATAAGTTTAACCTGATGGGAACGTCAAGAGATATATATCCACCTTCACTGGATTTGAAGGAAAGTACAGACAGCCCTACAGGCACATCATAATTAGATCTATATCTCTAAAAAGATGAAGCGGGCATTCTCTCACGTCGACTTTATGACAAAAGAGATGATTATAATTTCGACATCGTAAACTATCCCTTCCTGGACAGTAATATTCCAGTGGGACCTGGATATGGCGTATACATATCTCGCCTAGTAGCATTTGCTAGATCCTGTGTTAAATGTGTCGATTTCAATCAACGTCACAAAACATTGTTGCAGAAACTTATAAAACAGGGCTATTCCACCAAGTGCCTCCACTCAAAGTTTCTCAAATTTGACGATACATATCGCATGCTGATAGCAAAATACTAGCGTAGCGTGCAAGATCTATGGCGTTACATTTCGTAAGTTGTGTGTAATTCCGTTTAACCCGGGGCTAGGGACCGTATGAACCCATATACTTCAAGATCCTCATGATGCTCATATGAACAGTCACAATCAAAGCGTGACTGAGATACATCATTCTCTAGATGACGACTTTACAACGATTATTATGGATTAAGAATACTGATACGGATTTTATATTTTTGGAACATCATGATGTCTTGTTGACATCATTGAAAACTGTTGATCGCTTCTCTCTTTTAGGAAACTAGCCTATGTTTATGTATACTATGATTGTCTTTTTGAATTTGGAGCTAATACTGTTATATGGAATATGGAATAGGTCTTTGGATTATGGACGCGGATATTCTTTAATGGACGACGGCTGAATTATGAGTGACGTACTAGACGCTTGTATTTTTATTCCGTGTATGCCGGGATTCTGCTGGTGGACAAGTTGTCCCCGAGGCCGGGCCCCTGCACATCCCTACACTCATAATGAAAGTAACAAAAGAAAAATATAGCAGCAAGCTGCAATCATCGGGTTCCATGCGCCATTGCAGGCAATGGAGCTACAACACTGGAGCCGGAAACCATACGGCTTGGCACTCTAATAATAAAGTTATGATTTAGAATTCTAAACAAAACAAGTTTTGACCACTGTGCTGATGCATATTGAACAATATGTCGAAATTCCAGTTGTTGTGGAAATGACCGACGATTATCAAGGTTGAGATGGTTGACGTCCAATTAGAAAACGCGATAGCAACAGATGCGAAGGAAGAGAGATAATTCAGACATGAATGGAAATGAAAAAGTTATAAAAGTAGGATATTTGTTTCTATGTGAGTCTTTTGCTTGTGTGATGTATTCGCATTTTTGAAAAGGTTATGCTCTTGTATTCTTTATATGTCTAAGTGAATTTGTAGTATTAGTTTAATTTAGGAACGTGCAATTATATCTTTCTTCCCCACAATCACCAGAAAACTTTTGCCACATGTAAATATATATAATCTTTAATTGAGCGCATTGTGAAAATCTTCTCCCATTCGATATCTATTGCACGTTTATTTTTGACAAAGTAAATGTTAAAACTTGATGAAAAAAACCCAGTGCGAATCCTTAATGTTTATCACGCTTACAGGTTAGAATATCCCCGCCTTTCACTGTCTGGTGTCTTTCGACGGTCATAACGTCCGAACCGGAATTAACTTGCGGTGTTCAAAGACCTACCTTTGCTGCAAATGACGTCATTGCTACCTTTTACATCTAATCTACATATAGTTACCACTGAAGAAAAATCTGTCATTTCGCAAATTTGGGTGAGCTACATTTGAGAATTGCGGGGCGGAAAAACTATTAAAGCTAGGTTGTAATGGTTCACTAGATCCCATGTGGGCCAATCACCCTATGAAGTTTCAGCTCCAACGGTGAGGCGGTGTTGACTGGGCGACTCGCACAAAATTTGGCGGAAGAAAAATAATAATAATAATAATAATAATAATAGCAAAAACAATAGGTTTCCAGCCATACTGGCATGGAACCCTAAATATAGCCGCGAGCGGCAATGTAGGGGCCAAGATTTCCATTATATATACTACACATTTTCCGGAAAGTTTAATTTGTCAAGATTGCGAGCGCCTTAGGTCGAGTGTGAACTTTCATCGTTATGTGCTGTTATCCAAACAATTGCTAAAAGATAAACTATTGAAAGTCTATGGTTTTCTGTATGCGTCCGCTCTATCTGGGCACTGAATTTATGTCGCTCAATACTAATTGCGTCCGTGTACATCGACATACTTCAAACAGCATGCTAATTGGGGGCGGAAATTGTATGCCTGCCTGCAACAACGCGAATGCATTCTTACTGTCAATTCCAAACACACATACATATATATATTCCCTCAATCAAAATTGGTGACCTGTTCCAGAAACTTCAGCCACGAATCGTGTGAAACAAACAACAACGAGATACAGTGGCAGAGATGCCGTTTCAATTACGTATTTTGGCGCGCGATTTTAGTCGACTGGGTATTGTTCTCAAACTGGTAATGAAATGCCTACCTTGTTTGCACCCGCCCATTCGTGCTTCAACTGGGAACATTCCACGTAAACGGCGACATCAAATACTCCCTCGTTTCAGGGACTTTAATCATCGACACCTAAATGCCATCCCTGCCGAGCAGCTAAGTTCCTACGCTGCAGCCGTGAGAGGAACACTCGCGCGTATTTGAAGACAGACGCGCGCACTTCCGATGAATCAAAATATTCACCTTTTTTGTTTACGAATACCAGGATCGCTGGATCGCTAACCCTCTGTCTACCCTGTATTATGTCAAACTAACGGCTCTCTCGTAACTGTTCAAGTTTTCCACAATTACTGTTCCCGGTACGGAGTCATTGTCAACGAAAGAACACAGCATTGGAAGTAAAGGGCACCAAATTAGAAGTTCGTAACTATTGCGGTTCCAGAGAAGAAGATCTTAGAGTGCTTTAGAGAAAATCCTAGATGGCCGCCGAACATTTCGACCAATCGGCTTCTTCTTTGGATATGCATTAGATCTAATAGGCTCAACCACCACGAATCCGCCATATTCTGCATTGGCGAGTCCCATAACATACATATAGTCACTTCCGCTATCGAAATCCGTTGCTTGAAAATCTGATAATTGACCAATTTGGGTGAACTTCGATTGAGAATAGCGGGAAAACTATTGAAGCTAGGTAAAAACGGTTGACACACTTTCCAAAGAGCTGCTCCTGGACAATATAATGCAACAAACTGCAAGGTTGTACCACCCATAGTTCCAGAGTTATAGCCGGTACAAGATGAGTCCCGTTTTTGACAAAATTCAAGATGGCGGCCACACCACGTGACCTAGGAGCAAAATTTTTGCATATTCATGATCACCGTATCATATAACATATATTTTGCCACTTTCCCCGTCCAAATCCGTGACTTGAAAATCCGGCTATTTTGATTGGCCGATGGCGGCCATCTTGTTTAACGTAGCAACTTTTCAAATAGAGTTTTGAGAGAGCCCACTCCCTTGATTATGTGTGCCAAGTTTCGCGTCGATCGCTTCATCAGTTGCGGAGATGAATAGCTTAACAGGTTTTTTGCTAAATCCAAGATGGCCGCCAGGAGTTTCGACCAATCGGCTTCATTGGTGGATATGCACTAGATCCCATGCGGGCCAATCAGCCTATGAAGTTTCAGCTCCAGCGGTGAGGCGGTGTTGACTGGGCGACTCGGACAAAATTTGGCGGAAGAAAAATAATAATAAATATAGCCGCGAGCGGCAATCCTCGGGTTGCAAGCACATATCGCAGGCAATGAACCAACAGCAGTAGTTTTAGAACTGGAAGCCACCTTACTTGGCAAAACGTCATTTGCTGCCCTTTAGATCTAATCTACATAGTTACCACTGAAGAACAATCTGTCAATTCGCAAATTTGGGTGATTTACATCTGAGAATAGCAGGGATACTATTGAAGTTACGTTGAAATGGTTGACATACTTCCGAAAGAGCTCCTCCTGGATAATATAATGCAACAAACTGCAAGGTTGTACCAGAGTTATAGTCTCTAAAAGATGTGTTCAGTTTCTGACAAAATTCAAGATGGCGGCCAAACCACGTGACCGAGGACCAAAATGTATGCATATTCGTGATCGCCATATCCCATTGCATATATGTAGCCACTTTCCCCGTCCAAATCCGTTACTTGAAAAATCAACAATTTTGATTGGTCAATAGCGGCCATTTTGTTTTACAGAGCAAATTTTCAAATCGTAATTTGAGAGCCCCAGATCCATAGATCATGTGTACCAATTTTCAAGTCAATCGACCTAGTGGTTCCAGAGAAGAAGATCTTGAAAGGTTTAGGGTAAATCCAAGATGGCTGCCAAAGCATCGGACCAATCAGCTTCTTCTTTGGGTATTCATTAGATCTAATGGGTTCAACTACCACGAACTCACCAAATTCATCATCGTTGTGTCCCATAACTTACATATAGTCACTTCCGCTATCGAAATCCGTTACATTAAAAATCCGATAATTGACAAATTTGAGTGAAATGCTATGGAGAATAGCGGGAAATTTATTGAAGATAGGTGAAAACCGTTAACACACTTCCGAAAGAGCTGCTCCTGCACAATATAATACAGCAAACTACAAGGCTGTACCTATGGTAGTTACAGAGATATAGGCTCTACAAGATGTGCTCCGTTTCTGACAAAATTCAAGATGGCGGCCAAACCACGTGACCCAGCACCAAAATGTTTGCATATTCGTAATCGCCATATCACAATGCATATATGTAGCCACTTTCCCCGTCCAAATCTGTAATTTGAAAAACCGACAATTTTGATTGGTCAATGGCGGCCATTTTGTTTTACGCAGCAAATTTTCAAATCGTAGTTTGAGAGCCCCAGATCCATTGATCATGTGTACCAAGTTTCGAGTCGATCAGTCCAGTGGTTCCAGAGAAGAAGATCTTGAAAAGTTTCAAGGTAAATCCAAGATGGCCGCCAAACCAGTTGACCAATCAGCTTCTTCTATTCATATGCATTATAGCCCACATTCCCCTATAGCTGTGTGAAGTTTCGGCTTCATCGGTTAAATAGCGGCCTGGATACTACTGATACAAAATTCGGCGGAATCATAATAATAATAATAATAATAATAATAATAATAATAATACCAATAATAAGAGGTTTGCAGCCTCTGGCTTGCAACCCTAATAATAATAGCAAAAACAATAGGTTTCCAGCCATACTGGCATGGAACCCTAATAATTGTAAGACAGATCCGAGGAACCTTAGTGCAGGTACCTCGGCCGAGTCTCTAACAGTTCGAAATGCACTAAGACCTTTTTCAATTCAAATGACAGACATATTTCTGACAGCAAAGCAAGGTGACGACATCAAACCTTGTAATATCACGTTTGATGATTGTTTAGCACCGAATTCTACATGTACTAATTTCAAGATTTCTAAGTGTGGACATCGTGAGTGTCTCACGTGTCCACTGTTTAATACTTCAGCTTCATTTAGTTCCGCGCTAACTGGTAACTCATATTCTGTTAACTCGTATGTTGATCTTAATTGTTCTACTACAAACTGTATTTATTTAGTTTCCTGTAAGAAGTTGGTCGACAGTATGTCGGCAAGACCACCCAAAGACTCCATCTTAGGGTGAACGGTCACAGGAAATCCGTTAGGAAAAAACAATTGCTCATAGGTAAGCATTTTTCTGGACCTGACCATGGCTGGGATAACTTTAGTATTCAGATCATAGACGTCGTCTATCCATCTACCAATGACTCCCCCTTTGGATTTGAGAGAAAAATCCGAGAGCGGGAATTATTCTGGATGCCAGAACTTGGGTCGGTGTTTCCATTTGGTTTAAATGATAATGTCAGTGGGTTCGGCAATGCTACAAACCGCCGTTCAAATATATCCAACATTACGCAGCTATTTAAACCCCATCAACGGAGGCATCGCAGCCATGGTTGGCGAAAGTTTAATAGTTCAATGATTCACGATCATATCACTTTAAATTATTTAGTGGGTTTATCTAACACACCCATTAGTATACATTACAAGCGTCTAGTCCGTCATTCATAATCCAACCGTCGTCTATTAGAGAATATCCGCGTCCATAATCCAAAGACCTATTCCATATTCCATATAACAGTATTAGCACCAAATTCAAAAAGACAATCATAGTATACAACAATGTAGCTTACGTACAGTTCTGTATGCGTTACCTCTGAGAGCTTTAGATCGAATAGCCAGAGATATACAAAAATCTGATCTTCAGGAAATATAATACCACCAAAAATCAGTAAAGTATGTCAAGATATAGCGTATTTTCGGTTGTATCGTCCAGTGAACATAATCGAAACATCTCAAGATCGGATTTTCTTGAAACTCAACTACTTAGATAAAGGACTGGACATTATTAATTTACCTCGAATCCTGAATGATCCAGAGGTACGCAACGCTGTACCAAACTGTTTTAAGCTCACAGAACCTCCTTGCATTTCATATAAGTATACTAAATCTACAGCCACCAAAATATTCAATTACTCCAATGCTGTCAGGGAGTTTGATTGGAATTTAAAGACGTCAGGAGGCTATAGTTGTGATTGTGAATCGTCGAACTTTATCCATACACCATGCAAACATGTTGTGACTGGTGACCTTGATGTGGTGAGTGATAAGGACCTGAAATTACTCCTGATGAAGGGACCTAAATATAGAGAGCCGAGAAGAATAAATCTGAAGGCTGACCAGAAGATAGTCCTGTCTGCATTGGAACTGTACGTTATTGATTGGTCGAAGCGAGAAAAAGTTGAACCTACAGTACTCGTTGATTGGCTGGACCTCACCAAAAGCAAGGTCGTTGAAACAATCCGCCATATTGACAGAAGTACTCTTCCCCAAGCAAAACAAGTACTGAGAATTACAAGCGTCTACCGTCGTCCATTAGACCTATTCCATATTCCATATAATAGTATTAGCACCAAATTCAAAAAGACAATCATAGTATACCTCAATTCGCAAGAAATTCTTGCAAATCTCCAGAGTAAATTCGTCATTGTCCCAGCCGACAAAGCTCCATCTTCATTTCGAGCTTAGAAAAAGATGAGGGGGGTCTCGAGGCCATGTGTGGAAATTTTTGAAAAGTTACTGTGCGCATGCGAACTGGGCAAGTAGCGCTGAGGTGGACGTTTTGGAGTCGAGATGGACCCTGAATTGTCCGATTGGGTCGTGTGAGGTATCAGTGTGAAGCACTCGTGGAGGAGCTTCCAACTGGATGGAGTGAGGTGCAACTGACGTCATTCTGCATGCGCGGTAGGAAAAGTGTATTGGAAGGGACGTTTTGAGGCCGAGGTGGACCCATAGTGGTCAGACGGGGCCGTATGAGGGGTCATCGTGAAGCTCTCGTGAAGGAACGTCCGATTGGACTGGTGTTTAATCCGGTTTCATCATCCTGGGCATGCGCAGCCTGGCCGTAGTATAGAAAGCAGCTATTTTTTAGGTGCATGCGCAGGAATTGTGAAGAGGGTGTGCGCGGTAGTATTGTGCGCAGGTATGACGTCACTTCCGGTCTGGGTGAGTGGGGCGTGACCTGTGAACATGATAGCACATGTACTGACCTGTCTGTGGGTTTTTTCCACAATTTCGCTGACGTCCGTGTCTTCATCCGGGTATGTTTGAGGGTCTTGAGGGGGCGACTGTATGTGGCGAGTTGACTGTGGGTGTTTTTTTCGGTGACGTCCGTGTCTTTCATCCGGGCACTTGACGTCCTGTATAAAAGTGGGAATTTTTAGGGCATTGCTGCATTCACTGGCCTGCTTGACCAGCCTGCCTGGCCAGCCTGAACCTGCTTGACCAGCCTGACCAGCCTGAGCCAGCCTGCCTGACCAGCCTGAACCACTGTGACGAGAAGAGCTACTTGCCTGAGCCTCACCGTAGCATGAGACGTGGAGAAGATTTTCCCGGGGATCCAGGAGCGCCTCCGGCTGATGCCTTGCCCGAAGACGAGCGTGTGAGTGAACTCTATCGACGTCACTGGAACACCATACGCCATAGTTTTCACCGTCACCGTCGTCTATTGGACTTGTATAATTTCCGGTTGCAGGACCTCACGCATCTTCCTACCTATGCCGAGAGTATTTTTACAGACCAAGTGACAGCGTTCAAATTGAATATGACATTTGGGTACATTTTACGGCACAAAGAGACGGACCAGTTACGGTATTATTATCCCAGTAATAATACCTATGTGTTTGGCCAGCCCTTCGCGGTGACGGATGCTATTTCTCTGGAGCCACTCATCCAGCAACTCACCACGTTGGATCCATTGGAATGGGCCCGTTTGCAACGTCCTAACACCAAATGCACTGTGGGAATGGTGACGAACGTCACATTTTTCGTGACCAAATTGAGAAATCATCCCAACGGTGCTCCTGTCATTCTTCCGCCTTGGCTGCTCTGTCGAAAAGGACTGTATGCATTAACGGGAGGTTGGGGTGGCTCCTACAAAGACAGGAAATGTCTGTTTCGGTGTTTGGCCGTTCATTTGGACGAGTGTGATCCCAAGGCTTGTGATACAGTGGCAGATGGCTATTGGGAAGAGTATCTAGAGGCGCACGACGGTTCGATGGAGTCCCCATCAAGTATTTGGATGTCGTGGAATCGCTGTTCCACGTCAATATCTTTGTATATCGTTTACTACCGAAGGAGGATGACATATTTGTGACTGAATTGGTTCATCGCTCAACAGAACGGTATGCCTCTACGATGAAAGTCAATGTGTTTGACCACGGTCGGGTGAGTCATTTTTTCCTCATCTACGATATGAGCCTGTACGCGCAATCCTACAGTTGTGCCCAATGTCATCGGGTGTTCAAACAGTCTCAGGACTTACATCGGCACGAGAAGATTTGTGACAATACTGTGAAGCGCAAATTTCTTGACGGTGTGTACCATCATAGGCCCACCATTTTCGAAGGGCTGGCCGACGAAGGCATCGACATTCCCATCGAGCAGCGCTATTTTCCCTACCGGGCGTGTTACGATTTCGAGGCCCTTTTGGAACCCATGAACATTTTCTCAGCGAAAACGCAGTGGACGCAGCTCCATATTCCCCTGAGTGTGAGCATTTCCACCAACGTACCCGGCTATGACGCTGCGCCCGTCTGTTTCCTGTCGTCGGGGGACTCCCATCAGTTGATTACCCGGATGATGGGTTATTTAGAGGAAGTCAGTACGGCCAGTACAGAATTGTTGGTGTCCAAGTTCCAGGACGTACTGGACCAACTGGACAACCGGATTCCTATACCCGGTGTGTCTTTCAGCGACGATGAAGAGTCGGAGACGGATACAAGCGTCTAGTCCGTCATTCATAATTCAGCCGTCGTCCATTAAAGAATATCCGTGTCCATAATCCAAAGACCTATTCCATATCCATATAACAGTATTAACACCAAATTCAAAAAAGACAATCATAGTATACATAAACATAGGCTAGTTTCCTGCAAGAGAGAAGCGGTCAACAGTTTTCAATGATGCCGACAAGACATCATGATGTTCCAAAAATATAAAATCCGTATCGCTGATCAGTATTCTTAATCCATAATAATCGTTCTAAAGTCGTTATCTAGAGAATGGTGTATCTCAGTCACGCTTTGATTGTGACTGTTCATCTGAGCACCATGAGATCTTGAAGTACATGGGTTCATACGGCCCCTAGCCCCGGGTTAAGCGGAATTAGACACAAGTTACGAAACGTAACGCCATAGATCTTGCACGCTACGTTCGTATTTTGCTATCAGCATGCGATATGTGTCGCCAAATTTGAGAAACTTTGAGTGGAGGCGCTTGGAGGAATAGCCCTGTTTTATAAGTTTCTGCAACAATGTTTTGTGACGTTGATTGAAATCGTCACAATTAACACAGGATCTAGTAAATGCTACTAGGCGAGATATGTATACGCCATATGCAGGTCCCACTGGAATATTACTTTTGTCATAAAGTCGACGAGAGAGAATGCCCGCTTCATTTTTGTAGAGATATAGATCTAAATATGATGTGCCTGTAGGGCTATCTGTAGTTTCCTTCAAATCCAGTGAAGGTGGATATATATCCTTCACTGCGTCATTTATATAGCGATTATCCACAGCGAGAAGATCGTCTATATAGCGTTTGGTGAATGAGAAGGAACGGGCTTTGAGTGGATCGGTTTTTGAAAGCGCCAGCATATAGTCATATTCATAAGAGAACAGATACAGGTCAGCCAACAGGGGTGCGCAATTAGTACCCATTGGAATACCTATATGCTGTTGATATATTGTGTTGCCAGATTTCACATAGATATTTTTAATGAGAAATTCAAGCAACTCTATAAACAAAGAAACATCTCATGAATGATATCTCTTGTATGTAGTAGAGCTAAAGACTGCTTTATGGCTTCCGACATTAATATATCTACGATCAGTTGTCTTGAACACAGATACTATTAATGAATTTAGACGGTCAATAAGGTCCTGATGAGGGATTGTAGTATAGAGAGTTGAGAAATCCCATGTGGATACATGTCTGTACGGTATGTGACCTTTAACATCAAGTTCCTACGTAAGACATTTTGAGTTTTTTAATATCCACATACAGAGTTTTTAGAAATAGTGGCGCAATACCTTTCCCAAAATGCTTTAACCTCCTGAAGGGCCATCGTCAATGGGGTTGAAAGAAGCTTGGTGGTGCAGCTGCTAGAACCAGCTATGAATCTAGCTTTGTATGGTGATTTATGCATTTTGGGAGTCCAGTATACTTTTGGTATGTCGTTATGATTGGTTGGAAGACAAATACCTCTTTCCCTGAGAAACGTTTTGTGATTGTTAAATAAATCTTCCAGAGTAACTGAAGTTTGAGAGTAAGTAGACGTATTTGATGATGATAGGTCTACACTCAACTCTTTAACCAGCACCTGGTAATAGTAATATTTACATATGAATATTATATTATTTGAAGCTTTGTCTGCTGGGACAATGACGAATCTACTCTGGAGATTTGCAAGAACTTCTTGCGAATTGAGGTTTCTCAGTACTTGTTTTGCTTGGGGAAGAGTACTTCTGTCAATATGGCGGATTGTTTCAACGACCTTGCTTTTGATGAGGTCCAGCCAATCAGCGAGTACTGTAGGTTCAACTTTTTCTCGCTTCGATCAATCAATAACGTACAGTTCCAATGCAGACAGGACTATCTTCTGGTCAGCCTTCAGATTTATTCTTCTCGGCTCTCTATATTTAGGTCCTTTCATCAGGAGTAATTTCAGGTCCTTATCACTCACCACATCAAGGTCACCAGTCACAACATGTTTGCATGGTGTATAGATAAAGTTCGACGATTCACAATCACAACTATAGCCTCCTGACATGTATAAATTCCAGTCAAACTCCCTGACAGCATTGGAGTAATTGAATATTTTGGTGGCTATAGATTTAGTATACTTATATGAAATGCAAGGAGGTTCTGTGAACTTAAAATAGTTTGGTACAGCGTTGCGTACCTCTGGATCATTCAGGATTCGAGGTAAATTAATAATGTCCAGTCCTTTATCTAAGTAGTTGAGTTTCAAGAAAAGCCGATCTTGAGATGTTTCGATTATGTTCACTGGACGATACAACCGAAAATACGCTATATCTTGACATACTTTACTGATTTTTGGTGGTATTATATTTCCTGAAGACGCAGATTGTTGTATATCTCTGGCTATTTGATCTAAAGCTCGCAGAGGTAACGCATACAGAACTGTACGTCAGCTATGTATACTATTGGGTGTGTTAGATAAACCCACTAAATAATTTAAAGTGATATGATCGTGAATCATCGAACTATTAAACTTTCGCCAACCATGGCTGCCATACCTCCGTTGATGTTGGATATATTTGAACGGCGGTTTGTAGCATTGCCGAACCCACTGACATTATCATTTAAACCAAACGGGTTCAAATCCAAAGGGGGAGTCATTGGTAGATGGATAGATGACGTCTATGATCTGAATACTAAAGTTATCCCAGCCATGATCAGGTCCAGAAAAATGCTTACCTATGAGCAATTGTTTTTTCCTAACGGATTTTCTGTGACCGTTCACTCTAAGATGGAGTCTTTTGGTGGTCTTGCCAACATACTGTTGACCACACTTCTTACAGGAAACTAAATAAATACAGTTTGTAGTAGAACAATTAAGATCAACATACGAGTTAACAGAATATGAGTTACCAGTTAGCGCGGAACTAAATGAAGCTGAAGTATTAACCAGTGGACACGTGAGACACCCACGATGTCCACACTTAGAAATCTTGAAATTAGTACATTAGTCCGAGTCGGAGCCGGAGCCGGATAACATTCAGCCGCAGGATGTACCTTTACCTAAGCCGTATGTGGAGAAATTGAAAGCCCGCGTCCTACAATACCTAGGCCAGTTACCTGTGCTCGGCTTCAATTCGGGACGATACGATCTGAACATGGTGAAGGAATTTCTCTACCCTTACTTGGCCCAAGTCCGTCATCAAAAAGATCAATAATCATATGGCCCTCACTACCACGTCACTCCATTTCCTGGATGTACCGAACTACTTAGCTCCAAATTATAGCTATGATCAGTGGGTGAAGGCGTATGACTGTGCACAAACCAAAGGGAGGTTCCCTTACACGTATATATCGACGCTCGGCCGCTTGGAGGAAACACAGTTGCCACCCCGGGATGCGTTCTTTAACGATTTGAAGCAAGTGGAATGTTCGGAAGAAACGTACCGGGAACTACAGCAGGTATAGAACGACCAAGACATGCAGACCTTGCGAGATTTTCGGGACGCAGTCAGTATGTCGGCACCTCTTCCCACTTCCCTTATATGTGTTGTAAGTTTTTCCTGTATATGGCGAGATTCTGCTGGTGGACGTTTCGTCCCCGAGGCCCGCCCCCTGTACAGACCTTCTGGTCTTTGATATATGTTGGCATTTGTGGGAAGTTGATGCTGTGTCGACATCGGGCCTTACAGACTAGTCTTTTGTGTTAAATGTCGTCATTTACATCTGACGATGATACAGCTCACCAATCTCCAATGTACGAGTTGTCACAGCGAAACAGCTCACCAATTACCAGTATACGAGTTGTCAGAGCACTTCCATCATAGCTCTCTAAATTTGTATCTAATACCGCTTATGGCGGTGATAGGGGCCGTGTGGTCATATCATCCAAGTTGCCACATGAACAGGTACAACAAAAGCGTACCTGAGATACAACACATATCACGAATCGTTAGATTCTTGGTATGTGCTTTAGAATAGGTTAACCAGAAGACTATTCTGTGAAGTCATGTGACGCAGTCAGTATGTCGGCACCTCTTCCCACTTCCCTTATATGTGTTGTAATTTTTTCCTGTATATGGCGAGATTTTGCTGGTGGACGTTTCGTCCCCGAGGCCCGCCCCCTGTACAGACCTTCTGGTCTTTGATATATGTTGGCATTTGTGGGAAGTTGATGCTGGGTCGACATCGGGCCTTACAGACTAGTCTTTTGTGTTAAATGCCGTCATTTACATCTGACGACGATACAGCTCACCAATCTCCAATGTACGAGTTGTCACAGCGAAACAGCTCACCAATTACCAGTTTACGAGTTGTCAGAGCATTTCCATCATAGCTCTCTAGATTTGTATCTAATACCGCTTATGCCGGTGCTAGGGGCCGTGTGGTCATATCATCCAAGTTGCCACATGAACAGGTACACTAAAAGCGCACCGGAGATACAGCACATATCACGAATCGTTAGATTCTTGGTATGTGCTTTAGAATAGGTTAACCAGAAGACTATTCTGTGAAGTCATGTGACGCAGTCAGTATATCGGCACCTCTTCCCACTTCCCTTATATGTGTTGTAATTTTTTCCTGTATATGGCGAGATTCTGCTGGTGGACGTTTCGTCCCCGAGGCCCGCCCCCTGTACAGACCTTCTGGTCTTTGATATATGTTGGCATTTGTGGGAAGTTGATGCTGGGTCGACATCGGGCCTTACAGACTAGTCTTTTGTGTTAAATGCCGTCATTTACATCTGACGATGATACAGCTCACCAATCTCCAATGTACGAGTTGTCACAGCGAAACAGCTCACCAATTACCAGTATACGAGTTGTCAGAGCATTTCCATCATAGCTCTCTAGATTTGTATCTAATACCGCTTATGCCGGTGCTAGGGGCCGTGTGGTCATATCATCCAAGTTGCCACATGAACAGGTACACTAAAAGCGCATCGGAGATACAACACATATCACGAATCGTTAGATTCTTGGTATGTGCTTTAGAATAGGTTAACCAGAAGACTATTCTGTGAAGTCTTGTGACGCAGTCAGTATGTCGGCACCTCTTCCCACTTCTCTTATATGTGTTGTAATTTTTTCCTGTATATGGCGAGATTCTGCTGGTGGACGTTTCGTCCCCGAGGCCCGCCCCCTGTACAGACCTTCTGGTCTTAGATATATGATGGCATTTGTGGGAAGTTGATGCTGGGTCGACATCGGGCCTTACAGACTAGTCTTTTGTGTTAAATGTCGTCATTTACATCTGACGATGATACAGCTCACCAATCTCCAATGTACGAGTTGTCAGCGAAACAGCTCACCAATTACCAGTTTACCAGTTGTCGGAGCATTTCCATCATAGCTCTCTAAATTTGTATCTAATACCGCTTATGCCGGTGCTAGGGGCCGTGTGGTCATATCATCCAAGTTGCCACATGAACAGGTACACTAAAAGCGTACCGGAGATACAACACATATCACGAATCGTTAGATTCTTGGTATGTGCTTTAGAATAGGTTAACCAGAAGACTATTCTGTGAAGTCATGTGACGCAGTCAGTATGTCGGCACCTCTTCCCACTTCCCTTATATCTGTTGTAATTTTTTCCTGTATATGGCGAGATTCTGCTGGTGGACGTTTCGTCCCCGAGGCCCGCCCCCTGTACAGACCTTTTGGTCTTTGATATATGTTGGCATTTGTGGGAAGTTGATGCTGGGTCGACATCGGGCCTTACAGACTAGTCTTTTGTGTTAAATGTCGTCATTTACATCTGACGATGATACAGCTCACCAATCTCCAATGTACGAGTTGTCACAGCGAAACAGCTCACCAATTACCAGTATACGAGTTGTCAGAGCATTTCCATCATAGCTCTCTAGATTTGTATCTAATACCGCTTATGCCGGTGCTAGGGGCCGTGTGATCATATCATCCAAGTTGCCACATGAACAGGTACACTAAAAGCGCACCGGAGATACAACACATATCACGAATCGTTAGATTCTTGGTATGTGCTTTAGAATAGGTTAACCAGAAGACTATTCTGTGAAGTCATGTGATGCAGTCAGTATGTCGGCACCTCTTCCCACTTCCCTTATATGTGTTGTAATTTGTTCCTGTTTATGGCGAGATTCTGCTGGTGGACGTTTCGTCCCCGAGGCCCGCCCCCTGTACAGACCTTCTGGTCTTTGATATATGTTGGCATTTGTGGGAAGTTGATGCTGGGTCGACATCGGGCCTTACAGACTAGTCTTTTGTGTTAAATGTCGTCATTTACATCTGACGATGATACAGCTCACCAATCTCCAATGTACGAGTTGTCACAGCGAAACAGCTCACCAATTACCAGTATACGAGTTGTCAGAGCATTTCCATCATAGCTCTCTAGATTTGTATCTAATACCGCTTATGCCGGTGCTAGGGGCCGTGTGGTCATATCATCCAAGTTGCCACATGAACAGGTACACTAAAAGCGCACCGGAGATACAGCACATATCACGAATCGTTAGATTCTTGGTATGTGCTTTAGAATAGGTTAACCAGAAGACTATTCTGTGAAGTCATGTGACGCAGTCAGTATGTCGGCACCTCTTCCCACTTCCCTTATATGTGTTGTAATTTTTTCCTGTATATGGCGAGATTCTGCTGGTGGACGTTTCGTCCCCGAGGCCCGCCCCATGTACAGACCTTCTGGTCTTTGATATATGTTGGCATTTGTGGGAAGTTGATGCTGGGTCGACATCGGGCCTTACAGACTAGTCTTTTGTGTTAAATGTCGTCATTTACATCTGACAATGATACAGCTCACCAATTACAAGCGTCTAGTCCGTCATTCATAATCCAGCCGTCGTCCATTAGAGAATATCCGCGTCCATAATCCCAAGACCTATTCCATTTTCCACATAACAGTATTAGCACCAAATTCAAAAAGACAATCATAGTATACATAAACATAGGCTTGTTTCCTGCAAGAGAGAAGCGGTCAACAGTTTTCAATGATGCCGGCAAGACATCATGATGTTCAAAAATATCAAATCCGTATCGCTGATCAGTATTCTTAATCCATAATATTCGTTATAGAGTCGTCATCTAAAAAAGATGTATCTCAGTCACGCTTTGATTGTGACTGTTCATATGAGTACCATGAGGATCTTGAAGTACATGGGTTCATACGGCCCCTAGCCCCGGGTTAAGCGGAATTAGACACAAGTTACGAAACGTAGCGCCATAGATCTTGCACGCTACGTTCGTATTTTGCTATCAGCATGCGATATGTATCGCGTTGATTAAAATCATCACATTTAACACAGGATCTAGCAAATGCTACTAAGCGAGATATGTATACGCCATATGCAAGTCCCACTAGAATATTACTATCCAGAAAGGGATAGTTTACGATGTCGAAATTGTAATCATCTCTTTTGTCACAAAGTCGACGAGAGAGAATGTACGAGTTGTCACAGCGAAACAGCTCACCAATTACCAGTATACGAGTTGTCAGAGCATTTCCATCATAGCTCTCTAGATTTGTATCTAATACCGCTGATGCCGGTGCTAGGGGCCGTGTGGTCATATCATCCAAGTTGCCACATGAACAGGTACAATAAAAGCGTACCTGAGATACAACACATATCACGAATCGTTAGATTCTTGGTATGTGCTTTAGAATAGGTTAACCAGAAGACTATTCTGTGAAGTCATGTGACGCAGTCAGTATGTCGGCACCTCTTCCCACTTCCCTTATATGTGTTGTAATTTTTTCCTGTATATGGCGAGATTCTGCTGGTGGACGTTTCGTCCCCGAGGCCCGCCCCCTGTACAGACCTTTTGGTCTTTGATATATGTTGGCATTTGTGGGAAGTTGATGCTGGGTCGACATCGGGCCTTACAGACTAGTCTTTTGTGTTAAATGTCATTTTACATCTGACGACGATACAGCTCACCAATCTCCAATGTACGAGTTGTCACAGCGAAACAGCTCACCAATTACCAGTATACGAGTTGTCAGAGCATTTCCATCATAGCTCTCTAGATTTGTATCTAATACCGCTTATGCCGGTGCTAGGGGCCGTGTGGTCATATCATCCAAGTTGCCACATGAACAGGTACTAAAAGCGCATCAGAGATACAACACATATCACGAATCGTTAGATTCTTGGTATGTGCTTTAGAATAGGTTAACCAGAAGCTATTCTGTGAAGTCATGTGACGCAGTCAGTATGTCGGCACCTCTTCCCACTTCTCTTATATGTGTTGTAATTTTTCCTGTATATGGCGAGATTCTGCTGGTGGACGTTTCGTCCCCGAGGCCCGCCCCCTGTACAGACCGTTTGGTCTTTGATATATGTTGGCATTTGTGGGAAGTTGATGCTGGTCGACATCGGGCCTTACAGGCTAGTCTTTTGTGTTAAATGCCGTCATTTACATCTGACGACGATACAGCTCACCAATCTCCAATGTACGAGTTGTCACAGCGAACAGCTCACCAATTACCAGTATACGAGTTGTCAGAGCATTTCCATCATAGCTCTCTAGATTTGTATCTAATACCGCTTATGCCGGTGCTAGGGGCCGTGTGGTCATATCATCCAAGTTGCCACATGAACAGGTACAACAAAAGCGTACCTGAGATACAACACATATCACGAATCGTTAGATTCTTGGTATGTGCTTTAGAATAGGTTAACCAGAAGACTATTCTGTGAAGTCATGTGACGCAGTCAGTATGTCGGCACCTCTTCTCACTTCCCTTATATGTGTTGTAATTTTTTCCTGTATATGGCGAGATTCTGCTGGTGGACGTTTCGTCCCCGAGGCCCGCCCCCTGTACAGACCTTTTGGTCTTTGATATATGTTGGCATTTGTGGGAAGTTGATGCTGGGTCGACATCGGGCCTTACAGACTAGTCTTTTGTGTTAAATGCCGTCATTTACATCTGACGACGATACAGCTCACCAATCTCCAATGTACGAGTTGTCACAGCGAAACAGCTCACCAATTACCAGTATACGAGTTGTCAGAGCATTTCCATCATAGCTCTCTAGATTTGTATCTAATACCGCGTATGCCGGTGCTAGGGGCCGTGTGGTCATATCACCCAAGTTGCCACATGAACAGGTACAATAAAAGCGTACCTGAGAGACAACACATATCACGAATCGTTAGATTTCTATCACGAATCGTTAGATTCTTGGTATGTGCTTTAGAATAGGTTAACCAAAAGACTATTCTGTGAAGTCATGGGACGCAGTCAGTATGTCGGCACCTCTTCCCACTTCCCTTATATGTGTTGTAATTTTTCCCTGTATATGGCGAGATTCTGCTGGTGGACGTTTCGTCCCCGAGGCCCGCCCCTGTACAGACCTTCTGGTCTTTGATATATGTTGGCATTTGTGGGAAGTTGATGCTGGGTCGACATCGGGCCTTACAGACTAGTCTTTTGTGTTAAATGTCGTCATTTACATCTGACGATGATACAGCTCACCAATCTCCAATGTACGAGTTGTCACAGCGAAACAGCTCACCAATTACCAGTTTACGAGTTGTCGGAGCATTTCCATCATAGCTCTCTAAATTTGTATCTAATACCGCTTATGCCGGTGCTAGGGGCCGTGTGGTCATATCATCCAAGTTGCCACATGAACAGGTACAATAAAAGCGTACCTGAGATACAACACATATCACGAATCGTTAGATTCTTGGTATGTACTTTAGAATAGGTTAACCAGAAGACTATTCTGTGAAGTCATGTGACGCAGTCAGTGTGTCGGCACCTCTTCCCACTTCCCTTATATGTGTTGTAATTTTTTCCTGTATATGGCGAGATTCTCTGCTGGTGGACGTTTCGTCCCCGAGGCCCGCCCCCTGTACAGACCTTTTGGTCTTTGATATATGTTGGCATTTGTGGGAAGTTGATGCTGGGTCGACATCGGGCCTTACAGACTAGTCTTTTGTGTTAAATGTCGTCATTTACATCTGACGATGATACAGCTCACCAATCTCCAATGTACGAGTTGTCACAGCGAAACAGCTCACCAAGTACCAGTATACGAGTTGTCAGAGCATTTCCATCATAGCTCTCTAGATTTGTATCTAATACCGCTTATGCCGGTGCTAGGGGCCGTGTGGTCATATCATCCAAGTTGCCACATGAACAGGTACAATAAAAGCGTACCTGAGATACAACACATATCACGAATCGTTAGATTCTTGGTATGTGCTTTAGAATAGGTTAACCAGAAGACTATTCTGTGAAGTCATGTGACGCAGTCAGTATGTCGGCACCTCTTCCCACTTCTCTTATATGTGTTGTAATTTTTCCTGTATATGGCGAGATTCTGCTGGTGGACGTTTCGTCCCCGAGGCCCGCCCCCTGTACAGACCTTTTGGTCTTTGATATATGTTGGCATTTGTGGGAAGTTGATGCTGGGTCGACATCGGGCCTTACAGACTAGTCTTTTGTGTTAAATGTCGTCATTTACATCTGACGATGATACAGCTCACCAATCTCCAATGTACGAGTTGTCACAGCGAATCAGCTCACCAACTACCAGTATACGAGTTGTCAGAGCATTTCCATCATAGCTCTCTAAATTTGTATCTAATACCGCTTATGCCGGTGCTAGGAGCCGTGTGGTCATATCATCCAAGTTGCCACATGAACAGGTACAACAAAAGCGTACCTGAGATACAACACATATCACGAATCGTTAGATTCTTGGTATGTGCTTTAGAATAGGTTAACCAGAAGACTATTGTGTGAAGTCATGTGACGCAGTCAGTATGTCGGCACCTCTTACCACTTCCCTTATATGTGTTGTAATTACAGTACGTACCCTGTTTTGCCGGACATGCCGACATCGTGACGTCTAGCTGTCGTCAAGGCGATCAATATCCGAGTAAGGCCATCATCGGGGAATCGTGGAAATTGACGGGCAATGGCTATTATGGCAAAACGGTGACTAACCAAGACAAACACATGAATGTGAATATCTGTACCACCCCACAAGCCCGCAAAAAGGTCAATTCTCCCCTGTTTCGGTCCGTCGAAGTCATCGATGACGATACGTATGAAATGGCTTTAGCCAAAAAGACTATCCATTACAACCTGCCCCTCCAAATTGGATATATGGTATACCAGGTGGCCAAGCTGAGGATGCTACAGTTTTTATATGATTTCATGGGTGTGTATTTTAATCCATCAGACTGGCAACTCATGGAGATGGATACAGACTCTGCTTACATGGCCGTGTCTAATGTGGATTGGGAGTCCCTTGTCAAACCCGAGTTACGTGCACAGTATGAGGTGGAACGGGACCAGTGGCTACCCCGACGTGACCATTACCAGTACGACAAGCGGACGCCGGGCCTCTTCAAGTTGTCGTGGAGTGGCGATGCCATGATTGCTCTCTCCTCCAAGACGTATTACTGTTACGGTGGAGCGGAAAACAACAACTTTAGCTGCGAAGGGGTGAACCGGCGCGATCCGGCCATCGACAAAGCCTTGTACCTGAACGTGCTCCAAAGCCAGGCCAGTGCGAGTGGGACCAACAGAGGATTCCGAGTCGTCGACAACCAAATGCGGACGTACATCCAGCAACGGGATGCCTTTACTTTCTTTTACCCAAAACGCAAAGTCATTCCCGATGGCATCAGTACCACTTACCTGGACTTGTAAAAATTTTGAACTACTTCTCATGATACACGAGTTAAAAGCTGTAAAGTCAGGATGGCCGAGTGGTCTAAGGCGCCAGTTAAAAGGGATGAAAAGAAGGTGACTGCCGTGCGGGTGTTTTGGGTGGTGTCTCCGGTATTTCCCAAGTATGGGGTGGCCTCTTTAGGCTCCGTGATTGCATCCACGTCCAGCGTTGGGGGTTCCCCACCAATTCTCGAGGGACGTGTGTGTGTCTTTCAACGCCCCAGCAAAGGCTTCCCAACCCGGTGGATTAGAGTGTTTGCGAGCACGTACCGTATCGTTGATCAGATCGGTGATATGAGACCCCGGGACCACTTGATTTCGAATAAGCAGTTCCCCCTGGGCGGTCCAACCCAGTTCAGGATTCTGTTTCACCCGGTCCAATAATAAACGAGCCTTGGTCTTGAAGGCCTTAGGGACACTGCCCAACACTTCATCTTCGAGCTGCGGTGAGGCGGTGGAGGGTTGTGAGGGGAGTGACGAGGAAGGTGGTAGTGGTGGTGGTGTTGGACCACCCCTATATTGATCCATAAAGGTCTTGTACCGGTTCAGCGTCTGATGGTAGAGTTGAATTTTCTCGTGATCGGGTAGTCGACGTTGAAGTATACTATTCATCCCTTCGTCGAGGGACTGGAGTTGTTGTACCGTGAAAGGTACGGGATAGTGGGATTGCAAACTCTGTAACAGTCGAATTACAAGCGTCTAGTCCGTCATTCATAATCCAGCCGTCGTCCATTAGAGAATATCCGCGTCCATAATCCAAAGACCTATTCCATATTCCATATAACAGATTAGCACCAAATTCAAAAAGAAAATCATAGTATACATAAACATAGGCTTGTTTCCTGCAAGAGAGAAGCGGTCAACAGTTTTCAATTATGCCAGCAAGACATCATGATGTTCCAAAAATATCAAATCCGTATCGCTGATCAGTATTCTTAATCCATAATAGTCGTTGTAAAGTCGTCATCTAAAGAATGATGTATCTCAGTCACGCTTTGATTGGGACTGTTCATATGATTACCATGAGGATCTTGAAGTACATGGGTTCATACGGCCCCTAGCCCCGGGTTAAGCGGAATTAGACACAAGTTACGTAACGTAGCGCCATAGATCCTGCACGCTACGTTCGTATTTTGCTATCAGCATGCGATATGTATCGCCAAATTTGAGAAATTTGAGTGGAGGCGCTTGGTGGAATAGCCCTGTTTTATAAGTTTCTGCAACAATGTTTTGTGACGATGATTAAAATCATCACATTTAACACAGGATCTAGCAAATGCTACTAAGCGAGATATGTATACGCCATATGCAGGTCCCACTGGAATATTACTATCCAGAAAGGGATAGTTTACGATGTCGAAATTGTAATCATCTCTTTTGTCATAAAGTCGACGAGAGAGAATGCCCGCTTCATTTTTATAGAGATAGAGATCTAAATAAGATGTGCCTGTAGGGCTATCTGTAGTTTCCTTCAAATCCAGTGAAGGTGGAGATATATCCTTCACTGCGTCATTTATATAGCGATTATCCACAGCGAGAAGTTTTACCAGCATCATTTTTTTCGTATGTTCCATGCCCGTTAGCGTCCCAAGATGGACCTTACTAACGGTCCCAGTACGGAGGCTGCTAAGGGTGCGAGTAGTGCCCCGAGAAATCCACCTCGCTGTAACACCTGTTTCTTTTTCTGTAAACTTCCCGTCTTCTTCACCAGCGTTCGGAGACCCGTCTTGTGCCGTTGCAATTTCCCTTTCTGCAGGGGGCTGAGGGGCACATAATTTCCTTTTAACACATTATGGGCGACTTCACACAAACACCGTACCAATCCCGCGTCCGCGCCGCGCACCAGGGCCCGGCCCACCTCCGGTGGCGCGCTGCGTTATACGCGGAGCGCCGGCGCGTGCTTCCGTATCCGCGCAGACATGATGAATAAGTGAATGCTAGAGTGTTGTGTCTTCTTCTTTTATTTATTTGGGCGTGTACACCGTCTGGAACTCTCCGGGGAAAATGTGGGTCCACAATCGAAGTGCCGAGGGTGTCCCTTGTTTCAAGTCGATGAGAAGATAGCCGTGGGCCCCTTGGGTGGCATCTTCAAAAGCTTTCCGCACAAATGCCGTGTTTTTAGGGTACATCTGTCTCGCCAGGTGCATAATTTGTGATGCGTCTCTGGGGTTTTTGAACAACACCACATACTGAGCATTCAAACTGATGTTGCGGTGCTCTTTGTTCTTACTGAAGAGATTCTGGACGATGTAGATGATGCTCAACCGACGATGATGGCTCCCTTTCGTAAAGAGAGGCGTCACCCGACTCTCCGTTTCGGCCATCAGATCGTCTACCACCACCAACGTGTCTTCTGGGGTATCCTCTGGGGGTAATCCTTCCACCAAGGTGAGTCCAGGTATGCGTGTCAGTTCCTCGTACGCAGGCTGCCAAGCTCCATAACACCAGAGGATGCGAGCCACGGGCGGTGAAATGAGGGCTGACCCGTGTTGGATGAGCCGTTGAACGAAGTGTGGTTTTCCCGACCCGGTCGGTCCAGCGATGAGACACGTGAAGGGATGCTGCCACCGAGGATCCATAGGTTATTTGGTGATTTGCGCCAAGCGTTCAGAGGCCCACCACCGTTGTCGTGGATCCCACCGGGGGTCGTAGTCCTGAGGGTACCGTTGCCGTGGTAAACGTGGTACTATACCCACTCTAGGCGTTAGAGTCGTCGTGGGAGTCCTATGTTGTCGTGGTTTTGCCCTGGTAGCTGTGATGGTCGAAGATGATGCTGGTGGGTCGCTCCTGAGGGTAGGACTAGGCAGGTACACTGCGCAGAGTAGTAGTAGTAGTAGTAGGAATGAGAGTAAGACTAGACCGTGTAGTGGTACGTGCTGTAGAACCTGGTGGTACCCTGGTAATGTTCCGCAGAGTAGTAGTAGTAGTAGTAGGAGAGATGGTGGTGGTGGTGTTGGGCGATTGCACTTGACGTTGGGGGGCAGCTATTGGACGAGTGGATGGTAGGTTGAAACAGTATATCAGGTACGCCCAGTCGTAGAAGACTCCTCCAAACAAGGCACCCAGAAGCGCTAGTATACACATGACATTACCGACTTGTCCTTTTCGAGTCCGCAGCAGTAAGGGAAGATGTGCACTATCCATGGTACACTCCTACATTGACCGTTGTAGGAGACGTGAGGTAGAATTTATAGCCGTTTCATGTCACGGGCTGAGACCCAGGAATTAAACGAACTGGGCCAATCTTGCCATTTGACGAAATGATAGGAGATGCCACGTCGACGTTCCGTTTTCAAAATCTCTTCCACCGTGTAGTAGTCTTTCCGTGTTTTTACCACCGGTTGTAATTCCGCCTCGTAAAACGTGCCTTGCAGTGTTTCTCCTTGTAGATCTTCCAGTTGATAGACGTGTGGGTTTCGGGGGCTATGGCGAACGATGACAAAGTGCTCGTCACTCCAGTTGGGCAAGTAATTTTTCTCAAATCGTCCTTTGACTTTACTGATCCGTACCACATCTCCGCGTTTGTAACGGGGTGAAGTGAGTGGACTTGGTTCTATCGAGTACAGCGTACGGCGCACTTGATGTTCGTTGCCTTCCGTCACATCGAGGGGAGCCCGCTGGATACTGCGATGATAGGCTCGATTGTACCCTCGGACCAGTTGAGGTAGCACATCGATGTACCGTCGGGTGTCTTTGGCTGTAAAATACTTGTACATCCGACCTTTCAAGGTGCGATTGAACCGTTCCACCACAGAGGCTTTGGTCTCGTTGTACGTATGGAAGAAAAACACCTTCTGTTTCTTGAGAAAGGCTTGAAAGTGTCGGTTGAGGAATTCTGTGCCTTCATCCGTTTGCAAATAGAAGGGTTTGCGACCCGTCTTGAAAATCTGCTGGAACGCTCGTACCAGATTCTCTCCTGTTTTTGGTCCGGATGGATACCATCCACGCGTACTTGGATAAAATATCGATACAGGTCAACATTTTTCGATGTCCATCATTGTGGGTAGCAAATCGACTCATATCGACCAAAACGGCCTGCCATTGTGCGTCTACTCCTCCTGCGATGACTAGGTTACGGCGAAAATGTCGTCGGGCTGCTCGATGTAAGCTATAAGTGTCTTGGGTTTTTAACCATTCCCGAACTTCAGTTCGACTGATGCCTTGGGATTGTGCAGCTCGAGCGAGCGCTCCCACAGCGCTATAAGCGGCTGGACTGATTGGGCTGTAATACAAATCTGTTAACACCTTGTTCACAGTCTTACTCCACGTTGTACCCTTCCGGCCGGCCTTGCGGGTGCTCCACTGGCTTCCCTTTCGGGTCCCCCTCTGGGTTGCGCTGTTGTGTGTTCGCTTCATGGTAATACACTGACACTCTAGCCTGTGTGCACCCTATAGATATAGTACTTCATCGACAATGGGGACTACTTCTTCCAATGCCGCCCATAGATCAGGGGCCAGGGTAAAATGTCCTCCTTTCAGACAGGTGAGTTGAGCAAAAAAGGAGCCGCGGAAAATGTAGACCTGGTCACACAGGTGAATGCTATCACCGTCCAGTGTACCCTTTAACACACGTTTCAAGGTGGTGGGCTTTGGGTCCCCACACAGCCCGGTTATCGATGAGGTCGACTCGTTTGGGGTAAAACAATAGGGTGTAGCCAGGTGTAAGAGTCCGGTTAGCCACAGAGTTCGCTTCGGGGTGCAGTAAGTCATGGACGTCGGGGATAATAGCTTTCAGCGCCATCCATAATGCAGGACGGAGTGTGATATGGGCGCCACCATGCTGTTCTAACCGGGTAAGGAAAAGAATCATCTCCACCACTGCGTATGTAGATACCGACTCCCACGTGCATGAAATCGACTTCGGGCTGTTTCCCCTGTAACAACCGTGTCAATAGAGTCCAGCCTGATAGGGATAAAAATATCTTCACCTCCCGGGGTTGTTCTTCGATGAGCTCCAGGTGATGGTCATTGACGATAAGGTAGACGTCGGAGGTCAGTTGGAACAGCGCAAGCTCACCGTCTGCTCCGCACGCTGCCATGGTGGTGAATGACAAACACCGGCTAGGGAGGCCTGTATATATATAGAGAGAGTAGCGCGCTTCCTCTACATGCGCTTATACTACACCCAGTCAGTCCATAGTGACTAACACATGCGCCGCAAATAGGGTTGGACGGGTACTTTTTATACTACTACAATGTCAAGACTAACATACTCTATTCGTATAATTAACCCCTAGTCCGTAGCCGTACACGTTATAGTTTTTATTTTTTCGTGCCTCTCTATCCTAGTCCGTACCCGTACACGTTATGGTTTTATTTTTCCGTGTCCCCTCACTCTTCGTGAAAGTCCGTGATCATTCGGTAATGTAATGTTAAATTAACCCCTAGTCCATAGCCGTACACGTTATAGTTTTATTTTTTCGTGCCTCTCTATCCTAGTCCGTTCCCGTACACGTTATAGTTTTATTTCCATTGCCCCTCTACCTTCGTCAAAGTCAGTCATGATTCGGTGATGTAATGTTATATGGATAGGAATTCATTTAACCTAGGTTTTCCTATAGCGGAGCTTGGTCAAAAAAAGAGGATTGACATGTTAACCCAGAAGGTATGCAGCGCCTTATTGGGCCAATCAGCATCCATTATTTCAACCAATGGAATTGACGAAAACAGAACCGATGAAAGAGGTTCGCTCTGCTTTAAACAGCCAATCACAATCCAGCCTATTGAGCATAAAACCCAGCGACGCGTGGGTACAGCGCATTCAAATCACATTCTTTCAGACGAGTAACACGTATCATACAGAAGGATCATAGCGATAGCCGTAAAAACGTTCTGGTTATCGGAGATGCCGAGATGGGCGAGGGAAAACATCAACTTGACACGGCTGTCGTGGGGTGATCTTCAACACCTCATGACGAAGGCACCGATGAATTTAACAGGAGACGACTGGCTGGAGACACTGGGAGATCTGTTGGATGACCAACAACAACAACTGCTCCAGCCAGTTGAACGCGAATTCGTCGACATCAGAGAAATTCCACCAGCCACATTTTTAGATGGAATTCCATCAGTGCCGGATGCGGAGCACCAACAACAACAACAACAGCCCCAACAACAACAACCGCCCGACGGGAGCTACTTCTCCGTGAGTTTGATGGGGTAGACAGGACAACCCCATCCTCTGAATAAAACAGGGTCAACAAATTGATTCCTACGGCCCTTTTGAGGGCCACCCCAGTCTTCCGAAAGGGAACTTTTAACATGGCACATTGAAAAATAACACCAGGCCCTACATTTGTCTCCACTCCTCTATATTCTATGATTACCAATCTCCAACACCAAAAAAAAAATCTGCCATCAAAGGCCCTTTTGAGGGCCAACCCCTAGCCTCCCAAACAGGACTTGTAACAATTGCCCCTAGGCCCTACGAATGCCAATCTCCTCTCCTCTATATTCTATGATCATTACCAATCTCCATCACCTCACAAAATATACACATTCAACTCTAGAACATCTATGACAATCTCCCACACCTCATACCCCACAACTATTTTAAAAGCCCGCCATGGCCCATCTCCTCCTCCTCATCAAAACCTTTTTTTTTACACTCGGGTTTTTCCGGGACTACTCGGTATATGTATTAGAGTAGTATATTATTACCGCACATTCATACTAATAGTGTGTGGGTGTTGTTTTTTTTTTACCTGGGCGCTGTTAGTAGGAATTTCCCATTCACTAAGTGTTATTTACCTATTTTACCTAGGTGTGTGCATATAGGAGCTGATGTTTGTGCTCGGGTATAATTGGGTGGTCCTCATAAGGACCGTTAGGAAGGTGTAAGGGATTACACCGATTGGAGCAGTTCTTCTCGCCTCTTGGTACACAGGGGACATTTCAGCGTGACGGGTGTACACGGTATGGGCTTGTAACTGGGCGTAGGGGCTGGTGTTCCTGCAAGTTTGTGGATACAGCGGACACATAACGCTTTGTGTCCACAGGCGAATTTGGCGAAGCGACTACTACATTTGGCACAGGGCAATTGCTTTGCCACTCCTCATGTTGTGTCTCGCCCCAGTCTTCTTATTTCGTCGCTGTAGTAGCCAAGATATCGCTGCTGTGAAACTGCCGTCTGTTGTTTTTCTTGTTCTTTTTCTTTTTCTTTTTCTTTTTCTTTTTCTTTTTCTTTTTCTTTTTCTTTTTCTTGGTCTTGGTCTTGTTCGAACAGATCTTGTATGAGTTCATCAAGCCGTTCGTGGTAGGTACTATCAAGCCGTACGTCGTAGGTACTATTGTCCACTCCATCGATGAATTGACCGGTTGCTTCGTCAAATTAGGACCGTTGTTGTTGCGAAACTGCGGTCAAATCTCCATCCGCCGTCTCTTCTTCTTCTTCGTCGTCTTCAATATCAATGAATTGACCCGTGGTATGGTGAAGATATTGCCGCTGTTGTGAAACTGGGGTCAAAGTCTCGCTGCCATCTACCGGCTGGTCTTTTTTTTCTTCTTGTTCGTCATCTTTGAATAGCTCTTCTAATATGTCGTCAAGCCACGACTCGTTAATATTGTCCACTCCATCAATATCCATTTATTGAGCCATGATGTAGTTCAAAATCAATGGATAGCAGACGATACACAGCGCGCTTTTTATAGTCTAACCGTACAGCACCCGTGTGAGGGCGGGGACGTCACCGAAATCTTCATACTGACCAAGCCTCCCCGCTCAGACCCCACTGTGTTTTTGTGTTTCTCTTCCATCTTCAAACCGATCTCATTTTGCAATAAATGCGAGTTGACGGTGCGTTAAAGTGCACTTGCTCTTCTTTCACGCTCACAGTTAAATAGGGAGAGAGCTCCCAAATGTTCATCTGGGCCGCCTGGTCGGCCTGCTGGATGATGTCATTGATCTGCTGTAGACCGCGACTTAAGGGATGTCCATGTCATCTGAGACGTCATTGGTGAAGTCAACAGTAGGAGTAGTAGCCAAAGATGGCATTTTGGGGGTGTGAAGGAAGGTGTTTGGGTAGAGATGGACCATCCGTGGTCCGAATGCGGCGTCTGAGATGTCCTCTTGTAGCAACGGACGCCAACGCCAAGCTTAGCGCTTCAACGCCCTGGTGAAATAGCTCAAAAGCTCAGATTTTCTACGTATTCATGGAATTGTAACTAATTCTTCAAAATGCAGTGAAGCCCGTCAACGCCCGTTGATACGCATTAACGCCCTATCTTTACGCCTTAACGCCCGTCTCAACACCTTAACACCCGTCTCAACGCCTTAATGCCTTATCTTAGCACCCTATCTGAATGCCTTAACGCCCCAGCATAATGCCTCTGTATGGTTATATGATACTACAGTCCAACATCTCCCTTCTGTATGGTTATATGATACTACAGTCCAACATCACCCTCTGTATGGTTATATGAAGCTACAGTCCAACACCTCCCTCTGTGTGGTTATATGATGCTACAGTCCAACACATCCCTCTGTATTGTTATATGATATTACAGTCCAACATCTCCCTCTGTATGGTTATATGACACTACTACAGTCCAACATCTCCCTCTGTATGGTTATATGATACTACAGTCCAACACCTCCCTCTGTATGGTTATATGATGCTACAGTCCAACATCTCCCTCTGTATGGTTATATGATAGTACAGTCCAACATCTCCCTCTGTATGGTTATATGACACTACAGTCCAACATCTCACTCTGTATGGTTATATGATACTACAGTCCAACACCTCCCTCTGTGTGGTTATATGATGCTACAGTCCAACACCTCCCTCTGTATGGTTATATGATACTACAGTCCAACATCTCCCTCTGTATGGTTATATGATACTACAGTCCAACATCTCCCTCTGTAAGGTTATATGATACTACAGTTCAGTATCTCCCTCTGTATGGTTATATGATACTACAGTCCAACATCACCCTCTGTATGGTTATATGACACTACAGTCCAACATCTCCCTCTGTAAGGTTATATGATACTACAGTTCAGTATCTCCCTCTGTATGGTTATATGATACTACAGTCCAACATCACCCTCTGTATTGTTATATGATACTACAGTCCAACACCTCCCTCTGTATGGTTATATGATACTACAGCCCAACATCTCCCTCTGTATGGTTATATGATACCACAGTCCAACACCTTCCTCTGTATGGTTATATGATACTACAGTCCAACATCTCCCGCTGTATGGTTATATGATACTACAGTCCAACATCTCCCTCTGTATGGTTATATGATAATACAGTCCAACATCACCCTCTGTATGGTGATATGGTACTAGAGTCCAACACCTCCCTCTCTATGGTTATATGATACTACAGTCCAACATCTTCCTCTGTATGGTTATATGACATTACAGTCCATTCTCCCTCTCCGTATGGTTATATACTTCAGTCCAACATGACACTCTGTATGGTTATATGATACTACAGTCCAACATCTCCCTCTGTATTGTTATATGATGCCACAGTCCAACATCTCACTCTGTATGGTTATATGATACTACAGTCCAACACCTCCCTCTGTGTGGTTATATGATACTCCAGTCCACCATAGTATGTATGGTTATATGATACTACAGTCCAACATCTCCCTCTGTATGGATATATGATACCCCAGTCCAACATCACCTTCTGTATGGTTATATGATACTAGAGTCCAACACCTCCCTCTATTTGGTTATATGATACTACAGTCCAACATCACCCTCTGTATGGATATATGATACTAGAGTCCAACACCTCCCTCTGTATGGTTATATGATACTACAGTCCAACATCTCCCTCTGTATGGTTATATGATATTACAGTCCATTCTCCCCCTCCGTATGGTTATGTACTACAGTCCAATCTCGCCCTCTGTATGGTTATATGATACTACAGTCCAACATCTCCCTCAGTATTGTTATATGATACTACAGTCCAACATCTCCCTCTGTATGGTTATATGATACTACAGTCCAACACCTCCCTCTGTATGGTTATATGATACTACAGTCCAACATCTCCCCTGTATAGTTATATGATACTACAGTCCAACATCCCCCTCTGTAAGGTTATATGATACTACAGTCCAACATCTCCCTCTGTATTGTTATATGATACTACAGTCCAACATCACCCTCTACATGGTTATATGATATTACAGTCCATTCTCCAACTCCGTATGGTTATATACTACAGTCCAACATCTCCCTCTGTATGGCTATAAACAACTACAGTACAACATCCACCTCTGTATGAGTATATGATACTACAGTCCAACATCTCCCCCTGTATGGTTATATGATACTACAGTCCAACGCCTCTCTCTGTATGGTTACATGATACTACAGTCCAACATCTCCCTCTGTATGGTTATATGATACCACAGTCCAACACCTCCCTCTGTTTGGTTATATGATACTACAGTCCAACATCTCCCTCTGTAGGGTTATATGATATTACAGTCCAACCTCTGCCTCTGTATGGTTATATGATACCACAGTGCAACATATCCCTCTGTATGGATATATGATACCCCAGTCCAACATCTCCCTCTGTATGGTTATATGATACCACGGTCCAACATCTTCATCTGTATGGTTATATGATATTACAGTCCATTCTCCCCCTCCGTATGGTTATATACTTCAGTCCAACCTCACCCTCTGTATGGTTATATGATACTACAGTCCAACATCTCCCTCTGTGTTGTTATATGATGCCACAGTCCAACATCTCCCTCTGTATGGTTATATGATACTACAGTCCAACACCTCCCTCTGTGTGGTTATATGATACTACAGTCCAACATCTCCCCCTGTATGGTTATATGATACTACAGTCCAACATCTCCCTCTGTATGGATATATGATACCCCAGTCCAACATCTCCCTCTGTATGGTTATATGATACTACAGTCCAACATCTCCCTCTGTATGGTTATATGATACTACAGTCCAACATCACCCTCTGTATGGTTATATGATACTAGAGTCCAACACCTCCCTCTGTATGGTTATATGATACTACAGTCCAACATCTCCCTCTGTATGGTTATATGATATTACAGTCCATTCTCCCCCTCCGTATGGTTATGTACTACAGTCCAATCTCGCCCTCTGTATGGTTATATGATACTACAGTCCAACATCTCCCTCTGTATTGTTATATGACACTACAGTCCAACATCTCCCTCTGTATGGTTATATGATACTACAGTCCAACACCTCCCTCTGTATGGTTATATGATACTACAGTCCAATATCTCCCCTGCATAGTTATATGATACTACAGTCCAACATCTCCCTCTGTAAGGATAAATGATACCCCAGTCCAAAATCTCCCTCTGTAAGGTTATATGATACTACAGTCCAACATCTCCCTCTGTATTGTTATATGACACTACAGTCCAACATCTCCCTCTGTATGGTTATATGATACTACAGTCCAACACCTCCCTCTGTATGGTTATATGATACTACAGTCCAACATCTCCCCTGCATAGTTATATGATACTACAGTCCAACATTTCCCTCTGTAAGGATAAATGATACCCCAGTCCAACATCTCCCTCTGTAAGGTTATATGATACTACAGTCCAACATCTCCCTCTGTATTGTTATATGATACTACAGTCCAACATCTCCCTGTGTATGGCTATAAACAACTACAGTACAACATCCACCTCTGTATGGGTATATGATACTACAGTCCAACATCTCCCCCTGTATGGTTATATGATACTACAGTCCAACGCCTCCCTCTGTATGGTTACATGATACTACAGTCCAACATCTCCCTCTGTATGGTTATATGATACCACAGTCCAACACCTCCCGCTGTTTGGTTATATGAGACTACAGTCCAATATCTCCCTCTGTATGGTTATATGATATTACAGTCCCACCTCTGCCTCTGTATGGTTATATGATACTACAGTGCAACATCTCCCTCTGTATGGATATATGATACCCCAGTCCAACATCTCCCTCTGTATGGTTATATGATGCTACAGTACAGCATCTCCCTCTGTATGGTTATCTGATACCACAGTCCAACATCTCTCTCTGTATGGTTATATGATACTTCAGTCCAACATCTCCCTCTGCATGGTTATATGATACCAACATCTCCCTCTGTATGGTTAAATGATACTACAGTCCAACATCTCCCGCTGTACGGTTATATAATACTACAATCCAACATCTCCCTCTGTATGGTTATCTGATACCACAGTCCAACATCTCCCTCTGTATGTTTATATGATACTTCAGTCCAACATCTCCCTCTGTATGGTTATATGATATTACAGTCCATTCTCTCCCTCAGTATGGTTATGTACTACAGCCCAATCTCGCCCTCTGTATGGTTAGATGATACTACAGTCCAACATCTCCCTCTGTATGGTTATATGATACCACAGTCCAACATCTCCCTCTGTATGGTTATAACATACTACAGTCCAACCTCTCCCTCTGTATGCTTATATGATACTACAGTCCAACATCTCCCTCTGTATGGTTAACTGATACCACAGTCCAACATCTCCCTCTGTATGTTTATATGATACTTCAGTCCAACATCTCCCTCTGTATGGTTATATGATATTACAGTCCATTCTCCCCCTCCGTATGGTTATGTACTACAGCCCAATCTCGCCCTCTCTATGGTTAGATGATACTACAGTCCAACATCTCCCTCTGTATTGTTATATGATACTACAGTTCAACATCTCCCTCTGTATGTTTATATGATACTACAGTCCAACATCTCCCTCAGTATGGTTATATGATACTACAGTCCAACATCTCCCCTGTGTGTTTATATGATACTACAGTCCAACACCTCCCTCTGTATGGACAAATGAATGATACCCCCTGCCCAACATCTCCCTCTATAAGGTTATATCATACTACAGTCCAACATCTCCCTCTGTATTGTTATATGATACTACAGTCCAACATCACCCTCTGCATGGTTATATGATATTACAGTCCATTCTCCAACTCCGTATGGTTATATAGGACAGTCCAACATCACCCTCTGTATGGCTATAAACAACTACAGTACAACATCTACCTCTGTATGGTTATATGATACTACAGTCCATCATCTCCCCCTGTATGGTTATATGATACTACAGCCCAACGCCTCCCTCTGTATGGTTACATGATACTACAGTCCAACATCTCCCTCTGTATGGTTATATGATACCACAGTCCAACACCTCCCTCTGTTTGGTTATATGATACTACAGTCCAACATCTCCCTCTGTATGGTTATATGATACTACAGTCCAACCTCTGCCTCTGTATGGTTATCTGATACGAACGTCCAACATCTCCCTCTGTATGGTTATATGATACTTCAGTCCAACATCTCCCTCTGCATGGTTATATGATACCAACATCTCCCTCTGAATGGTTAAATGATACTACAGTCCAACATCTCCCTCTGTACGGTTATATAATACTACAATCCAACATCTCCCTCTGTATGGTTATATGATACCACCGTCCATAATCTCCCTGTGTATGGTTATATCATACTACAGTCCAACCTCTCCCTCTGTATGGTTATATGATACTACAGTGCAACATCTCCCTCTGTATGGTTATCTGATACCACAGTCTAACATCTCCCTCTGTATGGTTATATGATACTGCAGTCCAACATCTCCCTCTTGCTGGTTATATGATACCAACATCTCCCTCTGTATGGTTAAATGATACTACAGTCCAACATCTCCCTCTGTATGGTTATATGATACTACAATCCAACATCTCCCTCTGTATGGTTATATGATACTACAGTCCAACGTCTCCCCTGTATGGTTATATGATACTACCGTCCAACATCTCCCTCTGTAAGGATATATGATACCCCAGTCCAACATCTCCCTCTGTAAGGCTATATGATACTACAGTCCAACATCTCCCTCTGTATTGTTATATGATACCAACATCTCCCTCTGTATGGTTAAATGATACTACAGTCTAACATCTCCCTCAGTACGGTTATATGATACTACAATCCAACATCTCCCTCTGTATGGTTATATGATACTACAGTCCAACATCTCCCTCTGTACGGTTATATGATACTACAATCCAACATCTCCCTCTGTATTGTTATATGATACTACAGTCCAACATCTCCCTCTGTATGGTTATATGATACTACAATCCAACATCTCCCTCTGTATGGTTATATGATACTACAATCCAACATCTCCCTCTGTACGGTTATATGATACTACAATCCAACATCTCCCTCTGTATGGTTATATGATACCTCAGTCCAACATCTCCATCTGTATGGTTATGACATACTACAGTCCAACCTCTCCCGTTGTATGGTTATATGATACTACAGCCCTATACCCCTCTCTGCACGGCTGTATGATACTACAGTCCAACATCTCCCTCTGTACATTTGTATGATACTACAGTCCTATATCTATCTCCCTCTGCACGGTTATATGATACTACAGTTCAACATCTCCCCTGTATGGTTATATGATACTACAGTCCAACATCTCCCTCTGTACGATTATATGATACTACAGTCCAACATCTCCATCTATATGGTTATAAGATACTACAGTCCAACATCTCCCTCTGTATGGTTATATGATACTACAGTCCAACATCTCCCTGTGTATGGTAATATGATACTGCAGTCCATCACCTCCATCTCTATGGTTATATGATACTACAGTCCAACATCATCCTCTGTATAACTATATGATACTACAGTCCAACATCACCCTCTGCATGGCTATATGATATTACAGTCCATTCTCCAACTCCGTATGGTTATATACTACAGCCCGACATCTCCCTCTGTATGGCTATAATCAACTACAGTACAACATCCACCTCTGTATGGGTATATGATACTACAGTCCAACATCTACCCCTGTGTGGTTATATGATACTATAATCCAACGCTTCCCTCTGTATGGTTATATGAGACTACAGTCCAACATCTTTCTCCGTACGGTTATATGATATTACAGTCCAACATCTCCCTCTGTATGGTTATATGACAGTACAGTCCAAAATCTCCCTCTGTACGGTTATATGAAACTACAGCCCAACACCTCCCTCTTTATGGTTATGTGATGCTACAGTCCAACATCTCCCACTGTATGGTTATATGACACTACAGTCCAACATCTCCCTCTGTATGGTTGTATGATACTACAGTCCAGCATTTCCCTCTGTATGGTTATCTGATACTGCAGTCCAACATCTCCCACTGTATGGTTATATGATTCTACAGTCCATCATCTCCCACTGTTTGGTTATATGATACTACAGTCCAACACCTCCCTCTGTATGGTTATGTGACACTACAGTCCAACATCACCCTCTGTTTGGCTATATGATGCTACAGTCCAACACCTCCCTCTGTTTGGTTATATGATGCTATAGTCCAACATCTCCCTCTGTATGATTATATGATACTACAGTCCACCATCTCCCTCTTTTTGGTGATATGATACTACATTCCAACACCCCCCCTCTGTATGGTTATATGATACTAAAGTCCAACATCTCCCTCTCTTTGGTTATATGATATACGGCCCAACATCTCCCTCTGTTTGGTTATATGATACTACAGTCCAACATCTCCCTCGGTACGTTTATATGATACAGCAGTCCAACCGCACCGTCTGCGTGGTTATATGATACTACAGTCCAACATCTCTCTCTGTTTGTTTATATGATACTACAGTCCAAAATCTCCCTCGGTACGGTTATATGATACTGCAGTCCAACCTCACCCTCCGTTTGGTTATATGATACTACAGTCCTATACCCCCTCTGCACCGCTATATGATACTACAGTCCAACATCTCCGTCTGTATGTTTATATGATACTACAGTCCTATGTCTCCCTCTCCACGGTTATATGATACTACAGTCCAACACCTCCCTCTGTATGGTTATATGATACTACAGTCCAACATCTTCATCTGTATGGTTATATGATATTACAGTCCTATATCTCCCTCTCCACGGTTATATGATACTACAGTCCAACATCTCCCTTTGTATGGTTATATGATACTACAGTCCTATATCTCCCTCTGTTTGTTTATATGATACTACAGTCCAACACCTCCATATATATGGTTATAAGATACTACAGTCCAACATCTTCATCTGTATGGTTATATGATACTACAGCCCAACATCTCCCTCTATATGGTTATATGATACTACAGACCAACATCTCCGTCTGCATGGTTATATGATACTACAGTTAAACATCTCTCGCCATATGGTTATATGATAATACAGTCCAACATCTCCCTCTGTATCGTCATATGATACTACAGTCCAACATCTGCCTCTGTATGGTTATATGATACTACAGTCCAACATCTCCTTGTGTACGGTTATATGATACTACAGTCCAACATCTCCCTCTCCATGGTTATCTGATACGACAGTCCAATATCTCCCGCCATATGGTTATATGATACTACAGTTCAACATCTCCCTCTGTATGGTTATATGATACTACAGTCCAGCATCTCCCTCTGTATGGTTATATGATACTACAGATCAACATCTCCCTCTGTATGGTTATATGATACTACAGTCCAACATCTCACCCTGTATGGTTTATATGATACTATAGTTCAACATCTCCCTCTGTTTACTATACGATACTACAGTCCAGCATCCCCCTCTGTATGGTTATATGATACTACAGTCCAACATCTCCCTCTGTATGGTTATACGATACTACAGTCCAACATCTCCTTCTGTACGGTTATATGATACCTCAGTCCAACATCTCCCGCCATATGGTTATATGATACTACAGTCCAATATGTCCCTCTGTATGGTTATATGAGACTAAAGTCCAATATCCCCCTCTGTATGGTTATATGATACTACAGATGAACATCTCCCTCTGTATGGTTATATGATACTACAGTCCAACATCTCCCTCTGCATGGTTATATGATACTACAGTTAAACATCTCCCGTCATATTGTTATATGATACTACAGTCCAACATCTGCCTCCGCATGGTTATATGATACTACAGTCCAACATCTCCCTGTGTACGGTTATATGATACTACAGTCCAACATCTCCCTCTGCATGGTTATATGATACTACAGTCCAATATCTCCCGCCATATGGTTATATGATGCTACAGTCCAACATCTCTCTTTGTATGGTTATATGATACTACAGTCCAGCATCTCCCTCTGTATGGTTATATGATACTACAGATGAACATCTCCTTCTGTATGGTTATATGATACTACAGTCCAACATCTCACCCTGTATGATTTATATGATACTACAGTCCAACATCTCCCTCTGCATGGTTATATGATACTACACTCCAATATCTCCCGCCATATGGTTATATGATACTACAGTCCAACATCTCCCTTTCTATGGTTATATGATACTACAGTCCAGCATCTTCCTCGGTATGGTTATATGTTACTACAGATGAACATCTCCTTCTGTATGGTTATATGATACTATAGTTCAATATCTCCCTCTGTATGGTTATATGATACTACAGTCCAACATCTCACTCTGTACGGTTATATGATACTACAGTCCAACATCTCCCTCTGCATAGTTATATGATACTACAGTCCAATATCTCCGCCATATGGGTATAGGATACTACAGTCCAACATCTGCCTCTGTATGGTTATATGATACTACAGTCCAACATCTCCCTCTGTATGGTTATACGATACTACAGTCCAACATCTCCCTCTGTACGGTTATATGATACGTGAGTCCAACATCTGCCGCCATATGGTTATATGATACTACAGTCCAACATCTCACTCTGTATGGTTATATGATACTACAGTCCAACACCACCCTCTGTATGGTTATATGATACTACAGCCCTATACCCCCCTCTGCACGGCTATATGATACTACAGTCCAACACCTCCCTCTGTATGGTTATATGATACTACAGTCCAACATCTCTCTCTGTATGGTTATATGATACTACAGTCCAACATCTCCCTCTGTATGGTTATATGATACTAAAGTCCAACATCTCCCACTGTCTGGTTATATGATGCGACAGACAATCATCTCCCTCTGTATGGTTATATGATACTACAGTCCTACACCTCCCTCGGTATGGTTATATGATACTACAGTCCAACATCTCCCACTGTCTGGTTATATGATGCTACAGACAATCATCTCCCTCTGTATGGTTATATGATACTACAGTCCAACATCTCCCTCTGTATGGTTATATGAGAGTACAGTCCAACATCTCCCACTGTCTGGTTATATGATGCTACAGACAATCATCTCCCTCTGTATGGTTATATGATACTACAGTCCAACACCTCCCTCTGTATGGTTATATGATACTACAGTCCAACATCTCCCACTGTCTGGTTATATGATACTACAGTCCAACATCTCGCTATGTACGGTTATATGATAGTACAGTCCAACATCTCCCTCTGTATGGTTATATGATAGTACAGTCCAACATCTCCCTATGTATGGTTATATGATAGTACAGTCTAACATCTCCCTATGTATGGTTATATGATAGTACAGTCCAACATCTCCCTCTGTATGGTTATATGATAGTACAATCCAACATCTCCCTATGTATGGTTATATGATAGTACAGTCCAACATCTCCCTATGTATGGTTATATGATAGTACAGTCCAACATCTTCTTCTGTATGGTTATATGATAGTACAGTCCAACATCTCCCTATGTATGGTTATATGATACTACAGTCCAATATCTCCCTCTGTATGGTTATATGATATTATAGTCCAACCTCTGCCTCTGTATGGTTATATGATACTACAGTGCAACATCTCCCTCTGTATGGATATATGATACCCCAGTCCAACATCTCTCTCTGTATGGTTATATGATGCTACAGTACAGCATCTCCCTCTGTATGGTTATCTGATACCACAGTCCAACATCTCTCTCTGTATGGTTATATGATACTTCAGTCCAACATCTCCCTCTGCATGGTTATATGATACCAACATCTCCCTCTGTATGGTTAAATGATACTACAGTCCAACATCTCCCGCTGTACGGTTATATAATACTACAATCCAACATCTCCCTCTGTATGGTTATATGTTACCACAGTCCAACATCTCCCTCTGTATGGTTATAACATACTACAGTCCAACCTCTCCCTCTGTATGGTTATATGATACTACAGTCCAACATCTCCCTCTGTATGGTTATCTGATACCACAGTCCAACATCTCCCTCTGTATGTTTATATGATACTTCAGTCCAACATCTCCCTCTGTATGGTTATATGATATTACAGTCCATTCTCTCCCTCAGTATGGTTATGTACTACAGCCCAATCTCGCCCTCTGTATGGTTAGATGATACTACAGTCCAACATCTCCCTCTGTATGGTTATATGATACCACAGTCCAACATCTCCCTCTGTATGGTTATAACATACTACAGTCCAACCTCTCCCTCTGTATGGTTATATGATACTACAGTCCAACATCTCCCTCTGTATGGTTAACTGATACCACAGTCCAACATCTCCCTCTGTATGTTTATATGATACTTCAGTCCAACATCTCCCTCTGTATGGTTATATGGTATTACAGTCCATTCTCCCCCTCCGTATGGTTATGTACTACAGCCCAATCTCGCCCTCTGTATGGTTAGATGATACTACAGTCCAACATCTCCCTCTGTATTGTTATATGATACTACAGTTCAACATCTCCCTCTGTATGTTTATATGATACTACAGTCCAACATCTCCCTCAGTGTGGTTATATGATACTACAGTCCAACATCTCCCCTGTGTGTTTATATGATACTACAGTGCAACACCTCCCTCTGTATGGACAAATGAATGATACCCCCAGTCCAACATCTCCCTCTATAAGGTTATATCATACTACAGTCCAACATCTCCCTCTGTATTGTTATATGATACTACAGTCCAACATCACCCTCTGCATGATACTACAGTCCATCATCTCCCCCTGTATGGTTATATGATACTACAGCCCAACGCCTCCCTCTGTATGGTTACATGATACTACAGTCCAACATCTCCCTCTGTATGGTTATATGATACCACAGTCCAACACCTCCCTCTGTTTGGGTATATGATACTACAGTCCAACATCTCCCTCTGTATGGTTATATGATACTACAATCCAACATCTCCCTCTGTATGGTTATATGATACTACAGTCCAACGTCTCCCCTGTATGGTTATATGATACTACCGTCCAACATCTCCCTCTGTAAGGATATATGATACCGCAGTCCAACATCTCCCTCTGTAAGGCTATATGATACTACAGTCCAACATCTCCCTCTGTATTGTTATATGATACCAACATCTCCCTCTGTATGGTTAAATGATACTACAGTCTAACATCTCCCTCTGTACGGTTATATGATACTACAATCCAACATCTCCCTCTGTATGGTTATATGATACTTCAGTCCAACATCTCCATCTGTATGGTTATGACATACTACAGTCCAACCTCTCCCGTTGTATGGTTATATGATACTACAGCCCTATACCCCCCTCTGCACGGCTGTATGATACTACAGTCCAACATCTCCCTCTGTACATTTGTATGATACTACAGTCCTATATCTATCTCCCTCTGCACGGTTATATGATACTACAGTTCCACATCTCCCCTGTATGGTTATATGATACTACAGTCCAACATCTCCCTCTGTACGATTATATGATACTACAGTCCAACATCTCCATCTATATGGTTATAAGATACTACAGTCCAACATCTTCCTCTGTATGGTTATATGTTACTACTATCCAACATCTCCCTCTGTATGGTTATATGATACTACAGTCCAACATCTCCCTGTGTATGGTAATATGATACTGCAGTCCATCACCTCCATCTCTATGGTTATATGATACTACAGTCCAACATCATCCTCTGTATAATTATATGATACTACAGTCCAACATCACCCTCTGCATGGCTATATGATATTACAGTCCATTCTCCAACTCCGTATGGTTATATACTACAGCCCGACATCTCCCTCTGTATGGCTATAATCTACTACAGTACAACATCCACCTCTGTATGGGTATATGATACTACAGTCCAACATCTACCCCTGTATGGTTATATGATACTATAATCCAACGCCTCCCTCTGTATGGTTATATGATACTACAGTCCAACATCTCCCTCTGTATGGTTATATGAGACTACAGTCCAACATCTTTCTCCGTACGGTTATATGATATTACAGTCCAACATCTCCCTCTGTATGGTTATATGACAGTACAGTCCAAAATCTCCCTCTGTACGGTTATATGAAACTACAGCCCAACACCTCCTTCTTTATGGTTATGTGATGCTACAGTCCAACATCTCCCACTGTATGGTTATATGATACTACAGTCCAGCATCTCCCTCTGTAGGGTTATCTGATACTGCAGTCCAACATCTCCCACTGTATGGTTATATGATTCTACAGTCCATCATCTCCCACTGTTTGGTTATATGATACTACAGTCCAACACCTCCCTCTGTATGGTGCAGTCCAACCGCACCGTCTGCGTGGTTATATGATACTACAGTCCAACATCTCCCTCTGTTTGTTTATATGATACTACAGTCCAAAATCTCCCTCGGTACGGTTATATGATACTGCAGTCCAACCTCACCCTCCGTTTGGTTATATGATACTACAGTCCTATACCCCCTCTGCACCGCTATATGATACTACAGTCCAGCATCTCCCTCTGTATGTTTATATGATACTACAGTCCTATATCTCCCTCTCCACGGTTATATGATACTACAGTCCAACACCTCCCTCTGTATGGTTATATGATACTACAGTCCAACATCTTCATCTGTATGGTTATATGATATTACAGTCCTATATCTACCTCTCCACGGCTATATGATACTACAGTCCAACATCTCCCTTTGTATGGTTATATGATACTACAGTCCTATATCTCCCTCTGTTTGTTTATATGATACTACAGTCCAACACCTCCATCTATATGGTTATAAGATACTACAGTCCAACATCTTCATCTGTATGGTTATATGATACTACAGCCCAACATCTCCCTCTATATGGTTATATGATACTACAGACCAACATCTCCGTCTGCATGGTTATATGATACTACAGTTAAACATCTCTCGCCATATGGTTATATGATAATACAGTCCAACATCTCCCTCTGTATCGTCATATGATACTACAATCCAACATCTGCCTCTGCATGGTTATATGATACTACAGTCCAACATCTCCCTGTGTACGGTTATATGATACTACAGTCCAACATCTCCCTCTCCATGGTTATATGACACGACAGTCCAATATCTCCCGCCATATGGTTATATGATACTACAGTTTAACATCTCCCTCTGTATGGTTATATGATACTACAGTCCAGCATCTCCCTCTGTATGGTTATATGATACTACAGATCAACATCTCCCTCTGTATGGTTATATGATACTACAGTCCAACATCTCACCCTGTATGGTTTATATGATACTATAGTTCAACATCCCCCTCTGTTTACTATACGATACTACAGTCCAGCATCCCCCTCTCTATGGTTATATGATACTACAGTCCAACATCTCCCGCCATATGGTTATATGATACTACAGTCCAATATGTCCCTCTGTATGGTTATATGAGACTAAAGTCCAATATCCCCCTCTGTATGGTTATATGATACTACAGATCACCATCTCCCTCTGTATGGTTATATGATACTACAGTCCAACATCTCCCTCTGCATGGTTATATGATACTACAGTTAAACATCTCCCGTCATATGGTTATATGATACTACAGTCCAACATCTGCCTCCGCATGGTTATATGATACTACAGTCCAACATCTCCCTGTGTACGGTTATATGATACTACAGTCCAACATCTCCCTCTGCATGGTTATATGATACTACAGTCCAATATCTCCCGCCATATGGTTATATGATGCTACAGTCCAACATCTCTCTTTGTATGGTTATATGATACTACAGTCCAGCATCTCCCTCTGTATGGTTATATGATACTACAGATGAACATCTCCTTCTGTATGGTTATATGATACTACAGTCCAACATCTCACCCTGTATGATTTATATGATACTATAGTTCAATATCTCCCTCTGTATGGTTATATGATACTACAGTCCAACATCTCCCTCTGTACGGTTATATGAGACTACAGTCCAACATCTCCCTCTGCATGGTTATATGATACTACAGTCCAATATCTCCCGCCATATGGTTATATGATACTACAGTCCAACATCTCCCTTTCTATGGTTATATGATACTACAGTCCAGCATCTTCCTCTGTATGGTTGTATGATACTACAGATAAACATCTCCTTCTGTATGGTTATATGATACTATAGTTCAATATCTCCCTCTGTATGGTTATATGATACTACAGTCCAACATCTCACTCTGTACGGTTATATGATACTACAGTCCAACATCTCCCTCTGCATGGTTATATGATACTACAGTCCAATATCTCCGCCATATGGGTATAGGATACTACAGTCCAACATCTGCCTCTGTATGGTTATATGATACTACAGTCCAACATCTCCCTCTGTATGGCTATACGATACTACAGTCCAACATCTCCCTCTGTACGGTTATATGATACGTGAGTCCAACATCTGCCGCCATATGGTTATATGATACTACAGTCCAACATCTCACTCTGTATGGTTATATGATACTACAGTCCAACACCACCCTCTGTATGGTTATATGATACTACAGCCCTATACCCCCCTCTGCACGGCTATATGATACTACAGTCCAACACCTCCCTCTGTATGGTTATATGATACTACAGTCCAACATCTCTCTCTGTATGGTTATATGATACTACAGTCCAACATCTCCCTCTGTATGGTTATATGATACTACAGTCCAACATCTCCCACTGTCTGGTTATATGATGCGACAGACAATCATCTCCCTCTGTATGGTTATATGATACTACGGTCCTACACCTCCCTCGGTATGGTTATATGATACTACAGTCCAACATCTCCCACTGTCTGGTTATATGATGCTACAGACAATCATCTCCCTCTGTATGGTTATATGATACTACAGTCCAACATCTCCCTCTGTATGGTTATATGATACTACAGTCCAACATCTCCCACTGTCTGGTTATATGATGCTACAGACAATCATCTCCCTCTGTATGGTTATATGATACTACAGTCCAACACCTCCCTCTGTATGGTTATATGATACTACAGTCCAACATCTCCCACTGTCTGGTTATATGATACTACAGTCCAACATCTCCCTATGTACGGTTATATGATAGTACAGTCCAACATCTCCCTCTGTATGGTTATATGATAGTACAGTCCAACATCTCCCTATGTATGGTTATATGATAGTACAGTCTAACATCTCCCTATGTATGGTTATATGATAGTACAGTCCAACATCTCCCTCTGTATGGTTATATGATAGTACAATCCAACATCTCCCTATGTATGGTTATATGATAGTACAGTCCAACATCTCCCTATGTATGGTTATATGATAGTACAGTCCAACATCTTCTTCTGTATGGTTATATGATAGTACAGTCCAACATCTCCCTATGTATGGTTATATGATACTACAGTCCAATATCTCCCTCTGTATGGTTATATGATATTACAGTTCAACCTCTGCCTCTGTATGGTTATATGATACTACAGTGCAACATCTCCCTCTGTATGGATATATGAGACCCCAGTCCAACATCTCCCTCTGTATGGTTATATGATGCTACAGTACAGCATCTCCCTCTGTATGGTTATCTGATACCACAGTCCAACATCTCTCTCTGTATGGTTATATGATACTTCAGTCCAACATCTCCCTCTGCATGGTTATATGATACCAACATCTCCCTCTGTATGGTTATATGATACCACAGTCCAACATCTCCCTCTGTATGGTTATAACATACTACAGTCCAACCTCTCCCTCTGTATGGTTATATGATACTACAGTCCAACATCTCCCTCTGTATGGTTATCTGATACCACAGTCCAACATCTTCCTCTGTATGTTTATATGATACTTCAGTCCAACATCTGCCTCTGTATGGTTATATGATATTACAGTCCATTCTCTCCCTCAGTATGGTTATGTACTACAGCCCAATCTCGCCCTCTGTATGGTTAGATGATACTACAGTCCAACATCTCCCTCTGTATGGTTATATGATACCACAGTCCAACATCTCCCTCTGTATGGTTATAACATACTACAGTCCAACCTCTCCCTCTGTATGCTTATATGATACTACAGTCCAACATCTCCCTCTGTATGGTTAACTGATACCACAGTCCAACATCTCCCTCTGTATGTTTATATGATACTTCAGTCCAACATCTCCCTCTGTATGGTTATATGATATTACAGTCCATTCTCCCCCTCCGTATGGTTATGTACTACAGCCCAATCTCGCCCTCTGTATGGTTAGATGATACTACAGTCCAACATCTCCCTCTGTATTGTTATATGATACTACAGTTCAACATCTCCCTCTGTATGTTTATATGATACTACAGTCCAACATCTCCCTCAGTGTGGTTATATGATACTACAGTCCAACATCTCCCCTGTGTGTTTATATGATACTACAGTCCAACACCTCCCTCTGTATGGACAAATGAATGATACCCCCAGTCCAACATCTCCCTCTATAAGGTTATATCATACTACAGTCCAACATCTCCCTCTGTATTGTTATATGATACTACAGTCCAACATCACCCTCTGCATGATACTACAGTCCATCATCTCCCCCTGTATGGTTATATGATACTACAGCCCAACGCCTCCCTCTGTATGGTTACATGATACTACAGTCCAACATCTCCCTCTGTAAGGTTATATGATACCACAGTCCAACACCTCCCTCTGTTTGGTTATATGATACTACAGTCCTACATCTCCCTCTGTATGGTTATATGATACTACAGTCCAACCTCTGCCTCTATATGGTTATATGATACTACAGTGCAACATCTGCCTCTGTATGGATATGATACCCCAGTCTAACATCTCCTTCTGTATGGATATATGATACCACGGTCCAACATCTCCCTCTGTATGGTTATATGATACTACAGTCCAACATCTCCCTCTGTATGGTTATCTGATACGAACGTCCAACATCTCCCTCTGTATGGTTATATGATACTTCAGTCCAACATCTCCCTCTGCATGGTTATATGATACCAACATCTCCCTCTGAATGGTTAAATGATACTACAGTCCAACATCTCCCTCTGTACGGTTATATAATACTACAATCCAACATCTCCCTCTGTATGGTTATATGATACCACCGTCCAAAATCTCCCTGTGTATGGTTATAACATACTACAGTCCAACCTCTCCCTCTGTATGGTTATATGATACTACAGTGCAACATCTCCCTCTGTATGGGTATCTGATACCACAGTCCAACATCTCCCTCTGTATGGTTATATGATACTGCAGTCCAACATCTCCCTCTGCCTGGTTATATGATACCAACATCTCCCTCTGTATGGTTAAATGATACTACAGTCCAACATCTCCCTCTGTATGGTTATATGATACTACAATCCAACATCTCCCTCTGTTTGGTTATATGATACTACAGTCCAACGTCTCCCCTGTATGGTTATATGATACTACCGTCCAACATCTCCCTCTGTAAGGATATATGATACCCCAGTCCAACATCTCCCTCTGTAAGGCTATATGATACTACAGTCCAACATCTCCCTCTGTATTGTTATATGATACCAACATCTCCCTCTGTATGGTTAAATGATACTACAGTCTAACATCTCCCTCTGTACGGTTATATGATACTACAATCCAACATCTCCCTCTGTATGGTTATATGATACTTCAGTCCAACATCTCCATCTGTATGGTTATGACATACTACAGTCCAACCTCTCCCGTTGTATGGTTATATGATACTACAGCCCTATACCCCCCTCTGCACGGCTGTATGATACTACAGTCCAACATCTCCCTCTGTACATTTGTATGATACTACAGTCCTATATCTATCTCCCTCTGCACGGTTATATGATACTACAGTCCAACATCTCCATCTATATGGTTATAAGATACTACAGTCCAACATCTTCCTCTGTATGGTTATATGTTACTACTATCCAACATCTCCCTCTGTATGGTTATATGATACTACAGTCCAACATCTCCCTGTGTATGGTAATATGATACTGCAGTCCATCACCTCCATCTCTATGGTTATATGATACTACAGTCCAACATCAGCCTCTGTATAATTATATGATACTACAGTCCAACATCACCCTCTGCATGGCTATATGATATTACAGTCCATTCTCCAACTCCGTATGGTTATATACTACAGCCCGACATCTCCCTCTGTATGGCTATAATCAACTACAGTACAACATCCACCTCTGTATGGGTATATGATACTACAGTCCAACATCTACCCCTGTATGGTTATATGAAACTATAATAATACGCCTCCCTCTGTATGGTTACATGATACTACAGTCCAACATCTCCCTCTGTATGGTTATATGAGACTACAGTCCAACATCTTTCTCCGTACGGTTATATGATATTACAGTCCAACATCTCCCTCTGTATGGTTATATGACAGTACAGTCCAAAATCTCCCTCTGTACGGTTATATGAAACTACAGCCCAACACCTCCCTCTTTATGGTTATGTGATGCTACAGTCCAACATCTCCCACTGTATGGTTATATGACACTACAGTCCAACATCTCCCTCTGTATGGTTGTATGATACTACAGTCCAGCATTTCCCTCTGTATGGTTATCTGATACTGCAGTCCAACATCTCCCACTGTATGGTTATATGATTCTACAGTCCATCATCTCCCACTGTTTGGTTATATGATACTACAGTCCAACACCTCCCTCTGTATGGTTATGTGATACTACAGTCCAACATCACCCTCTGTTTGGCTATATGATGCTACAGTCCAACACCTCCCTCTGTTTGGTTATATGATGCTATAGTCCAACATCTCCCTCTGTATGATTATATGATACTACAGTCCACCATCTCCCTCTTTTTGGTTATATGATACTACATTCCAACACCCCCCTCTGTATGGTTATATGATACTAAAGTCCAACATCTCCCTCTCTTTGGTTATATGATATACGGCCCAACATCTCCCTCTGTTTGGTTATATGATACTACAGTCCAACATCTCCCTCGGTACGTTTATATGATACAGCAGTCCAACCGCACCGTCTGCGTGGTTATATGATACTACAGTCCAACATCTCCCTCTGTTTGTTTATATGATACTACAGTCCAAAATCTCCCTCGGTACGGTTATATGATACTACAGTCCAACCTCACCCTCCGTTTGGTTATATGATACTACTGTCCTATACCCCCTCTGCACCGCTATATGATACTACAGTCCAACATCTCCCTCTGTATGTTTATATGATACTACAGTCCTATATCTCCCTCTCCACGGTTATATGATACTACAGTCCAACACCTCCCTCTGTATGGTTATATGATACTACAGTCCAACATCTTCATCTGTATGGTTATATGATATTACAGTCCTATATCTCCCTCTCCACGGTTATATGATACTACAGTCCAACATCTCCCTTTGTATGGTTATATGATACTACAGTCCTATATCTCCCTCCGTACGGTTATATGATACTACAGTCCAACACCTCCATCTATATGGTTATAAGATACTACAGTCCAACATCTTCATCTGTATGGTTATATGATACTACAGTCCAACATCTCCCTCTGTATGGTTATATGATACCACCGTCCAAAATCTCCCTGTGTATGGTTATAACATACTACAGTCCAACCTCTCCCTCTGTATGGTTATATGATACTACAGTGCAACATCTCCCTCTGTATGGGTATCTGATACCACAGTCCAACATCTCCCTCTGTATGGTTATATGATACTGCAGTCCAACATCTCCCTCTGCCTGGTTATATGATACCAACATCTCCCTCTGTATGGTTAAATGATACTACAGTCCAACATCTCCCTCTGTATGGTTATATGATACTACAATCCAACATCTCCCTCTGTATGGTTATATGATACTACAGTCCAACGTCTCCCCTGTATGGTTATATGATACTACCGTCCAACATCTCCCTCTGTAAGGATATATGATACCCCAGTCCAACATCTCCCTCTGTAAGGCTATATGATACTACAGTCCAACATCTCCCTCTGTATTGTTATATGATACCAACATCTCCCTCTGTATGGTTAAATGATACTACAGTCTAACATCTCCCTCTGTACGGTTATATGATACTACAATCCAACATCTCCCTCTGTATGGTTATATGATACCTCAGTCCAACATCTCCATCTGTATGGTTATGACATACTACAGTCCAACCTCTCCCGTTGTATGGTTATATGATACTACAGCCCTATACCCCCCTCTGCACGGCTGTATGATACTACAGTCCAACATCTCCCTCTGTACATTTGTATGATACTACAGTCCTATATCTATCTCCCTCTGCACGGTTATATGATACTACAGTTCAACATCTCCCCTGTATGGTTATATGATACTACAGTCCAACATCTCCCTCTGTACGATTATATGATACTACAGTCCAACATCTCCATCTATATGGTTATAAGATACTACAGTCCAACATCTTCCTCTGTATGGTTATATGTTACTACTATCCAACATCTCCCTCTATATGGTTATAAGATACTACAGTCCAACATCTTCCTCTGTATGGTTATATGTTACTACTATCCAACATCCCCCTCTGTATGGTTTTATGATACTACAGATCACCATCTCCCTCTGTATGGTTATATGATACTACAGTCCAACATCTCCCTCTGCATGGTTATATGATACTACAGTTAAACATCTCCCGTCATATGGTTATATGATACTACAGTCCAACATCACCCTCTGCATGGTTATATGATATTACAGTCCATTCTCCAACTCCGTATGGTTATATACTACAGTCCAACATCACCCTCTGTATGGCTATAAACAACTACAGTACAACATCTACCTCTGTATGGTTATATGATACTACAGTCCACCATCTCCCCCTGTATGGTTATATGATACTACAGCCCAACGCCTCCCTCTGTATGGTTACATGATACTACAGTCCAACATCTCCCTCTGTATGGTTATATGATACCACAGTCCAACACCTCCCTCTGTTTGGTTATATGATACTACAGTCCAACATCTCCCTCTGTATGGTTATATGATACTACAGTCCAACCTCTGCCTCTATATGGTTATATGATACTACAGTGCAACATCTGCCTCTGTATGGATATGATACCCCAGTCTAACATCTCCTTCTGTATGGATATATGATACCACGGTCCAACATCTCCCTCTGTATGGTTATATGATACTACAGTCCAACATCTCCCTCTGTATGGTTATCTGATACGAACGTCCAACATCTCCCTCTGTATGGTTATATGATACTTCAGTCCAACATCTCCCTCTGCATGGTTATATGATACCAACATCTCCCTCTGAATGGTTAAATGATACTACAGTCCAACATCTCCCTCTGTACGGTTATATAATACTACAATCCAACATCTCCCTCTGTATGGTTATATGATACCACCGTCCAAAATCTCCCTGTGTATGGTTATAACATACTACAGTCCAACCTCTCCCTCTGTATGGTTATATGATACTACAGTGCAACATCTCCCTCTGTATGGGTATCTGATACCACAGTCCAACATCTCCCTCTGTATGGTTATATGATACTGCAGTCCAACATCTCCCTCTGCCTGGTTATATGATACCAACATCTCCCTCTGTATGGTTAAATGATACTACAGTCCAACATCTCCCTCTGTATGGTTATATGATACTACAATCCAACATCTCCCTCTGTATGGTTATATGATACTACAGTCCAACGTCTCCCCTGTATGGTTATATGATACTACCGTCCAACATCTCCCTCTGTAAGGATATATGATACCCCAGTCCAACATCTCCCTCTGTAAGGCTATATGATACTACAGTCCAACATCTCCCTCTGTATTGTTATATGATACCAACATCTCCCTCTGTATGGTTAAATGATACTACAGTCTAACATCTCCCTCTGTACGGTTATATGATACTACAATCCAACATCTCCCTCTGTATGGTTATATGATACCTCAGTCCAACATCTCCATCTGTATGGTTATGACATACTACAGTCCAACCTCTCCCGTTGTATGGTTATATGATACTACAGCCCTATACCCCCCTCTGCACGGCTGTATGATACTACAGTCCAACGTCTCCCTCTGTACATTTGTATGATACTACAGTCCTATATCTATCTCCCTCTGCACGGTTATATGATACTACAGTTCAACATCTCCCCTGTATGGTTATATGATACTACAGTCCAACATCTCCCTCTGTACGATTATATGATACTACAGTCCAACATCTCCATCTATATGGTTATAAGATACTACAGTCCAACATCTTCCTCTGTATGGTTATATGTTACTACTATCCAACATCTCCCTCTGTATGGTTATATGATACTACAGTCCAACATATCCCTGTGCATGGTAATATGATACTGCAGTCCATCACCTCCATCTCTATGGTTATATGATACTACAGTCCAACATCATCCTCTGTATAATTATATGATACTACAGTCCAACATCACCCTCTGCATGGCTATATGATATTACATTCCATTCTCCAACTCCGTATGGTTATATACTACAGCCCGACATCTCCCTCTGTATTGTTATATGATACCAACATCTCCCTCTGTATGGTTAAATGATACTACAGTCTAACATCTCCCTCTGTACGGTTATATGATACTACAATCCAACATCTCCCTCTGTATGGTTATATGATACCTCAGTCCAACATCTCCATCTGTATGGTTATGACATACTACAGTCCAACCTCTCCCGTTGTATGGTTATATGATACTACAGCCCTATACCCCCCTCTGCACGGCTGTATGATACTACAGTCCAACATCTCCCTCTGTACATTTGTATGATACTACAGTCCTATATCTATCTCCCTCTGCACGGTTATATGATACTACAGTTCAACATCTCCCCTGTATGGTTATATGATACTACAGTCCAACATCTCCCTCTGTACGATTATATGATACTACAGTCCAACATCTCCATCTATATGGTTATAAGATACTACAGTCCAACATCTTCCTCTTTATGGTTTTATGTTACTACTATCCAACATCTCCCTCTGTATGGTTATATGATACTACAGTCCAACATCTCCCTGTGTATGGTAATATGATACTGCAGTCCATCACCTCCATCTCTATGGTTATATGATACTACAGTCCAACATCATCCTCTGTATAACTATATGATACTACAGTCCAACATCACCCTCTGCATGGCTATATGATATTACAGTCCATTCTCCAACTCCGTATGGTTATATACTACAGCCCGACATCTCCCTCTGTATGGCTATAATCAACTACAGTACAACATCCACCTCTGTATGGGTATATGATACTACAGTCCAACATCTACCCCTGTATGGTTATATGATACTATAATCCAACGCCTCCCTCTGTATGGTTACATGATACTACAGTCCAACATCTCCCTCTGTATGGTTATATGAGACTACAGTCCAACATCTTTCTCCGTACGGTTATATGATATTACAGTCCAACATCTCCCTCTGTACGGTTATATGACAGTACAGTCCAAAATCTCCCTCTGTACGGTTATATGAAACTACAGCCCAACACCTCCCTCTTTATGGTTATGTGATGCTACAGTCCAACATCTCCCACTGTATGGTTATATGACACTACAGTCCAACATCTCCCTCTGTATGGTTGTATGATACTACAGTCCAGCATCTCCCTCTGTATGGTTATCTGATACTGCAGTCCAACATCTCCCACTGTATGGTTATATGATTCTACAGTCCATCATCTCCCACTGTTTGGTTATATGATACTACAGTCCAACACCTCCCTCTGTATGGTTATGTGATACTACAGTCCAACATCACCCTCTGTTTGGCTATATGATGCTACAGTCCAACACCTCCCTCTGTTTGGTTATATGATGCTATAGTCCAACATCTCCCTCTGTATGATTATATGATACTACAGTCCACCATCTCCCTCTTTTTGGTTATATGATACTACATTCCAACACCCCCCTCTGTATGGTTATATGATACTAAAGTCCAACATCTCCCTCTCTTTGGTTATATGATATACGGCCCAACATCTCCCTCTGTTTGGTTATATGATACTACAGTCCAACATCTCCCTCGGTACGTTTATATGATACAGCAGTCCAACCGCACCGTCTGCGTGGTTATATGATACTACAGTCCAACATCTCCCTCTGTTTGTTTATATGATACTACAGTCCAAAATCTCCCTCGGTACGGTTATATGATACTGCAGTCCAACCTCACCCTCCGTTTGGTTATATGATACTACAGTCCTATACCCCCTCTGCACCGCTATATGATACTACAGTCCAACATCTCCCTCTGTATGTTTATATGATACTACAGTCCTATATCTCCCTCTCCACGGTTATATGATACTACAGTCCAACACCTCCCTCTGTATGGTTATATGATACTACAGTCCAACATCTTCATCTGTATGGTTATATGATATTACAGTCCTATATCTCCCTCTCCACGGTTATATGATACTACAGTCCAACATCTCCCTTTGTATGGTTATATGATACTACAGTCCTATATCTCCCTCCGTACGGTTATATGATACTACAGTCCAACACCTCCATCTATATGGTTATAAGATACTACAGTCCAACATCTTCATCTGTATGGTTATATGATACTACAGCCCAACATCTCCCTCTATATGGTTATATGATACTACAGACCAACATCTCCGTCTGCATGGTTATATGATACTACAGTTAAACATCTCTCGCCATATGGTTATATGATAATACAGTCCAACATCTCCCTCGGTATCGTCATATGATACTACAGTCCAACATCTGCCTCTGCATGGTTATATGATACTGCAGTCCAACATCTCCCTGTGTACGGTTATATGATACTACAGTCCAACATCTCCCTCTCCATGGTTATATGATACGACAGTCCAATATCTCCCGCCATATGGTTATATGATACTACAGTTCAACATCTCCCTCTGTATGGTTATATGATACTACAGTGCAGCATCTCCCTCTGTATGGTTATATGATACTACAGATCAACATCTCCCTCTGTATGGTTATATGATACTACAGTCCAACATCTCACTCTGTATGGTTTATATGATACTATAGTTCAACATCTCCCTCTGTTTACTATACGATACTACAGTCCAGCATCCCCCTCTGTATGGTTATATGATACTACAGTCCAACATCTCCCTCTGTATGGTTATACGATACTACAGTCCAACATCTCCTTCTGTACGGTTATATGATACCTCAGTCCAACATCTCCCGCCATATGGTTATATGATACTACAGTCCAATATGTCCCTCTGTATGGTTATATGAGACTAAAGTCCAATATCCCCCTCTGTATGGTTATATGATACTACAGATCACCATCTCCCTCTGTATGGTTATATGATACTACAGTCCAACATCTCCCTCTGCATGGTTATATGATACTACAGTTAAACATCTCCCGTCATATGGTTATATGATACTACAGTCCAACATCTGCCTCCGCATGGTTGTATGATACTACAGTCCAACATCCCCCTGTGTACGGTTATATGATACTACAGTCCAACATCTCCCTCTGCATGGTTATATGATACTACAGTCCAATATCTCCCGCCATATGGTTATATGATACTACAGTCCAACATCTCTCTTTGTATGGTTATATGATACTACAGTCCAGCATCTCCCTCTGTATGGTTATATGATACTACAGATGAACATCTCCTTCTGTATGGTTATATGATACTACAGTCCAACATCTCCCGCCATATGGTTATATGATACTACAGTCCAATATGTCCCTCTGTATGGTTATATGAGACTAAAGTCCAATATCCCCCTCTGTATGGTTATATGATACTACAGATCACCATCTCCCTCTGCATGGTTATATGATACTACAGTTAAACATCTCCCGTCATATGGTTATATGATACTACAGTCCAACATCTGCCTCCGCATGGTTATATGATACTGCAGTCCAACATCTCCCTGTGTACGGTTATATGATACTACAGTCCAACATCTCCCTCTGCATGGTTATATGATACTACAGTCCAATATCTCCCGCCATATGGTTATATGATACTACAGTCCAACATCTCTCTTTGTATGGTTATATGATACTACAGTCCAGCATCTCCCTCTGTATGGTTATATGATACTACAGATGAACATCTCCTTCTGTATGGTTATATGATACTACAGTCCAACATCTCACCCTCCTGTATGATTTATATGATACTATAGTTCAATATCTCCCTCTGTATGGTTATATGATACTACAGTCCAACATCTCCCTCTGTACGGTTATATGAGACTACAGTCCAACATCTCCCTCTGCATGGTTATATGATACCACAGTCCAATATCTCCCGCCATTTGGTTATATGATACTACAGTCCAACATCTCCCTTTCTATGGTTATATGATACTACAGTCCATCATCTTCCTCTGTATGGTTATATGATACTACAGATGAACATCTCCTTCTGTATGGTTATATGATACTATAGTTCAATATCTCCCTCTGTATGGTTATATGATACTACAGTCCAACATCTCACTCTGTACGGTTATATGATACTACAGTCCAACATCTCCCTCTGCATAGTTATATGATACTACAGTCCAATATCTCCGCCATATGGGTATAGGATACTACAGTCCAACATCTGCCTCTGTATGGTTATATGATACTACAGTCCAACATCTCCCTCTGTATGGTTATACGATACTACAGTCCAACATCTCCCTCTGTACGGTTATATGAGACGTGAGTCCAACATCTGCCGCCATATGGTTATATGATACTACAGTCCAACATCTCACTCTGTATGGTTATATGATACTACAGTCCAACACCACCCTCTGTATGGTTATATGATACTACAGCCTTATACCCCCCTCTGCACGGCTATATGATACTACAGTCCAACACCTCCCTCTGTATGGTTATATGATACTACAGTCCAACATCTCTCTCTGTATGGTTATATGATACTACAGTCCAACGTCTCCCTCTGTATGGTTATATGATACTACAGTCCAACATCTCCCACTGTCTGGTTATATGATGCGACAGACAATCATCTCCCTCTGTATGGTTATATGATACTACAGTCCTACACCTCCCTCGGTATGGTTATATGATACTACAGTCCAACATCTCCCACTGTCTGGTTATATGATGCTACAGACAATCATCTCCCTCTGTATGGTTATATGATACTACAGTCCAACATCTCCCTCTGTATGGTTATATGATACTACAGTCCAACATCTCCCACTGTCTGGTTATATGATGCTACAGACAATCATCTCCCTCTGTATGGTTATATGATACTACAGTCCAACACCTCCCTCTGTATGGTTATATGATACTACAGTCCAACATCTCCCACTGTCTGGTTATATGATACTACAGTCCAACATCTCCCTATGTACGGTTATATGATAGTACAGTCCAACATCTCCCTCTGTATGGTTATATGATAGTACAGTCCAACATCTCCCTATGTATGGTTATATGATAGTACAGTCTAACATCTCCCTATGTATGGTTATATGATAGTACAGTCCAACATCTCCCTCTGTATGGTTATATGATAGTACAATCCAACATCTCCCTATGTATGGTTATATGATAGTACAGTCCAACATCTCCCTAGGTATGGTTATATGATAGTACAGTCCAACATCTTCTTCTGTATGGTTATATGATAGTACAGTCCAACATCTCCCTATGTATGGTTATATGATACTACAGTCCAACATCTCCCTCTGTACATTTGTATGATACTACAGTCCTATATCTATCTCCCTCTGCACGGTTATATGATACTACAGTCCAACATCTCCCTGTGTACGGTTATATGATACTACAGTCCAACATCTCCCTCTGCATGGTTATGTGATACTACAGTCCAATATCTCCCGCCATATGGTTATATGATACTACAGTCCATCATCTCCCTTTGTATGGTTATATGATACTACAGTCCAGCATCTCCCTCTGTATGGTTAATATGATACTACAGATGAACATCTCCTTCTGTATGGTTATATGATACTACAGTCCAACATCTCACCCTATATGGTTTATATGATACTATAGTTCAATATTTCCCTCTGTATGGTTATATGATACTACAGTCCAACATCTCCCTCTATACGGTTATATGAGACTACAGTCCAACATCTCCCTCTGCATGGTTATATGATACTACAGTCCAATATCTCCCGCCATATGGTTATATGATACTACAGTCCAACATCTCCCTTTGTATGGTTATATGATACTACAGTCCAGCATCTTCCTCTGTATGGTTATATGATACTACAGATGAACATCTCCTTCTGTATGGTTATATGATACTACAGTTCAATATCTCCCTCTGTATGGTTATATGATACTACAGTCCAACATCTCCCTCTGCATGGTTATATGATACTACAGTCCAATATCTCCCGCCATATGGTTATATGATACTACAGTCCAACATCTGCCTCTGTATGGTTATATGATACTACAGTCCAACATCTCCCTCTGTATGGTTATACGATACTACAGTCCAACATCTCCCTCTGTACGGTTATATGATACCTCAGTCCAACATCTGCCGCCATATGGTTATATGATACTACAGTCCAACATCTCACTCTGTGTGGTTATATGATACTACAGTCCAACACCTACCTCTGTATGGTTATATGATACTACAGCCCTATACCCCCCTCTGCACGGCTATATGATACTACAGTCCAACACCTCCCTCTGTATGGTTATATGATACTACAGTGCAACATCTCTCTCTGTATGGTTATATGATACTACAGTCCAACATCTCCCTCTGTATGGTTATATGATACTACAGTCCAACACCTCCCACTGTCTGGTTATATGATGCTACAGACAATCATCTCCCTCTGTATGGTTATATGATACTACACTCCAACACCTCCCTCTGTATGGTTATATGATACTACAGTCCAACATCTCCCACTGTCTGGTTATATGATGCTACAGACAATCATCTCCCTCTGTATGGTTATATGATACTACAGTCCAACATCTCCCTCTGTATGGTTATATGAAAGTACAGTCCAACATCTCCCACTGTCTGGTTATATGATGCTACAGACAATCATCTCCCTCTGTATGGTTATATGATACTACAGTCCAACATCTCCTTCTGTATGGTTATATGATAGTCCAGTCCAACATCTCCCTCTGTATGGTTATATGATAGTACAGTCCAACATCTCCCTATGTATGGTTATATGATAGTACAGTCCAACATCTCCCTATGTATGGTTATATGATAGTACAGTCCAACATCTTCTTCTGTATGGTTATATGATAGTACAGTCCAACATCTCCGTATGTATGGTTATATGATAGTACAGTCCAACATCTCCCTATGTATGGTTATATGATACTACAGTCCAACATCTTCTTCTGTATGGTTATATGATACTACAGTCCAACATCTTCTTCTGTATGGTTATATGTTATATGATAGTACAGTCCAACATCTCCCTATGTATGGTTATATGATACTACAGTCCAACATCTTCTTCTGTATGGGTATATGATACTACAGTCCAACATCATCTTCTGTATGGTTATATGATACTACAGTCCAACATCTTCTTCTGTATGGTTATATGATACTACAGTCCAACATCTTCTTCTGTAAGGTTATATGATACTACAGTCCAACATCTTCTTCTGTATGGTTATATGATACTACAGTCCAACATCTTCTTCTGTATGGTTATATGATACTACAGTCCAATATCTCCCTCTGTATGGTTATATGATAGTACAGTCCAACATCTTCCTCTGTATGGTTATATGATACTACAGTCCAACATCTTCTTCTGTATGGTTATATGATACTACATTCCAATATCTCCCTCTGTATGGTTATATGATACTACAGTCCAACATCTCCCTATGTATGGTTATATGATAGTACAGTTCAACATCTCCCTGTGTATGGTTATATGATAGTACAGTCCAACATCTCCCTCTGTATGGTTATACGATACTACAGTCCAACATCTCCCTCTGTACGGTTATATGATACCTCAGTCCAACATCTGCCGCCATATGGTTATATGATACTACAGTCCAACATCTCACTCTGTATGGTTATATGATACTACAGTCCAACACCTACCTCTGTATGGTTATATGATACTACAGCCCTATACCCCCCTCTGCACGGCTATATGATACTACAGTCCAACACCTCCCTCTGTATGGTTATATGATACTACAGTCCAACATCTCTCTCTGTATGGTTATATGATACTACACTCCAACATCTCCCTCTGTATGGTTATATGATACTACAGTCCAACACCTCCCACTGTCTGGTTATATGATGCTACAGACAATCATCTCCCTCTGTATGGTTATATGATACTACAGTCCAACACCTCCCTCTGTATGGTTATATGATACTACAGTCCAACATCTCCCACTGTCTGGTTATATGATGCTACAGACAATCATCTCCCTCTGTATGGTTATATGATACTACAGTCCAACATCTCCCTCTGTATGGTTATATGATACTACAGTTCAACATCTCCCACTGTCTGGTTATATGATACTACAGTCCAACATCTCCCTCTGTATGGTTATATGATACTACAGTCCAACATCTCCCTATGTACGGTTATATGATACTACAGTCCAACATCTCCATCTGTATGGTTATATGATACTACAGTCCAATATCTCTCTCTGTATGGTTATATGATACAACAGTCCAACATCTCCCTCTGTATGGTTATATGATACTACCGTCCAACATCTCCCTATGTATGGTTATATGATAGTACAGTCCAACATCTCCCTATGTATGGTTATATGATAGTACAGTCCAACATCTTCTTCTGTATGGTTATATGATAGTACAGTCCAACATCTCCCTATGTATGGTTATATGATAGTACAGTCCAACATCTCCCTATGTATGGTTATATGATACTACAGTCCAACATCTTCTTCTGTATGGTTATATGATACTACAGTCCAACATCTTCTTCTGTATGGTTATATGATACTACAGTCCAACATCTTCTTCTGTATGGTTATATAATAGTACAGTCCAACATCTCCCTATGTATGGTTATATGATAGTACAGTCCAACATCTCCCTATGTATGGCTATATGATACTACAGTCCAACATCTTCTTCTGTATGGTTATATGATACTACAGTCCAACATCTTCTTCTGTATGGTTATATGATACTACAGTCCAACATCTTCTTCTGTATGGTTATATGATACTACAGTCCAACATCTTCTTCTGTATGGTTATATGATACTACAATCCAACATCTTCTTCTGTATGGTTATATGATACTACAGTCCAATATCTCCCTCTGTATGGTTATATGATAGTACAGTTCAACATCTCCCTATGTATGGTTATATGATAGTACAGTCCAACATCTCCCTATGTATGGTTATATGATAGTACAGTCCAACATCTCCCACTGTCTGGTTATATGGTACTACAGTCCAACATCTCCCTATGTATGGTTATATGATAGTACAGTCCAACATCTCCCTATGTATGGTTATATGATAGTACAGTCCAACATCTCCCTCTGTATGGTTATATGATACTACAGTCCAACATCTCCCTATGTATGGTTATATGATATTACAGTCCAACATCTCCCTATGTATGGTTATATGATACTACAGTCCAACATCTCCCTCTGTATGGTTATATGATACTACAGTCCAACACCTCCCACTGTATGGTTATATGATACTACAGTCCAACATCTCCCACTGTCTGGTTATATGATACTACAGACAATCATCTCCCTCTGTATTGTTTATATGATACTACAGTCCAACATCTCCCACTGTCTGGTTATATGATACTACAGACAATCATCTCCCTCTGTATTGTTTATATGATAATATAGCCCAACACCTCCCTCTGTATGGTTATATGATACTACAGTCCATCATCTCCCTCTGTATGGTTATATGATACTACAGTTCAACACCTCCCTCTGTATGGCTATATGATACTACAGTCCAACATCTCCCACTGTCTGGTTATATGATACTACAGACAATCATCTCCCTCTGTATTGTTTATATGATACTACAGTCCAACACCTCCCTCTGTATGGTTATATGATACTACAGTCCAACATCTCCCTCTGTATGGTTATATGATACTACAGTCCAACATCTCCCACTGTCTGGTTATATGATACTACAGACAATCATCTCCCTCTGTATTGTTTGTATGATAATACAGCCCAACACCTCCCTCTGTATGGTTATATGATACTACAGTCCATCATCTCCCTCTGTCTGGTTATATGATACTACAGTCCAACACCTCCCTCTGTATGGTTATATGATACTACAGTCCAACATCTCCCACTGTCTGGTTATATGATACTACAGACAATCATCTCCCTCTGTATTGTTTATATGATACTACAGTCCAACACCTCCCTCTGTATGGTTATATGATACTACAGTCCAACATCTCCCTCTGTATGGTTATATGATACTACAGTCCAACACCTCCCTCTGTATGGTTATATGATACTACAGTCCAACATCTCCCACTGTCTGGTTATATGATACTACAGACAATCATCTCCCTCTGTATTGTTTATATGATACTACTGTCCAACACCTCCCTCTGTATGGTTATATGATACTACAGTCCAACATCTCCCACTGTCTGGTTATATGATACTACAGACAATCATCTCCCTCTGTATTGTTTATATGATACTACAGTCCAACACCTCCCTCTGTATGGTTATGTGATACTACAGTGCAACACCTCACTCTGTATGGTTATATGATACTACAGTCCATCATCTCCCACTGTCTGGTTATATGATACTACAGACAATCATCTCCCTCTGTATTGTTTATATGATACTACAGTCCAACATCTCCCTCTGTATGGTTATATGATATTACAGTCCAACACCTCCCTCTGTATGGTTATATGATACTACAGTCCAACACCTCCCTCTGTATGGTTATATGATACTACAGTCCAACATCTCCCACTGTCTGGTTATATGATACTACAGACAATCATCTCCCTCTGTATTGTTTATATGATACTACAGTCCAACATCCCCCTCTGTATTGTTTATATGATACTACAGTCCAACATCTCCCACTGTCTGATTATATGATAGTAGAGTTCAACATCTCCCTATGTATGGTTATATGATATTACAGTCCAACATCTCCCTATGTATGGTTATATGATACTACAGTCCAACACCTCCCTCTGTCTGGTTATATGATACTACAGTCCAACATCTCCCTATGTATGGTTATATGATAGTACAGTCCAACATCTCCCTCTGTATAGTTATATGATACTACAGTCCAACATCTCCCTATGTATGGTTATATGATATTACAGTCCAAAATCTCCCTATGTATGGTTATATGATACTACAGTCCAACATCTTCCTGTGTATGGTTATATGATAGTACAGTCCAACATCTCCCTATGTATGGTTATATGATAGTACAGTCCAACATCTCCCACTGTCTGGTTATATGGTACTACAGTCCAACATCTCCCTGTGTATGGTTATATGATAGTACAGTCCAACATCTCCCTATGTATGGTTATATGATAGTACAGTCCAACATCTCCCTCTGTATGGTTATATGATGCTACAGACAATCATCTCCCTGTGTATTGTTTATATGATACTACAGTCCAACATCTTCCTCTGTATGGTTATATGATACTACAGTCCAACACCTCCCTCTGTATGGTTATATGATACTACAGTCCAACATCTCCCACTGTCTGGTTATTTGATACTACAGACAATCATCTCCCTCTGTATTGTTTATATGATACTACAGTCCAACATCCCCCTCTGTATTGTTTATATGATACTACAGTCCAACATCTCCCACTGTCTGGTTATATGATAGTAGAGTCCAACATCTCCCTATGTATGGTTATATGATATTACAGTCCAACATCTCCCTATGTATGGTTATATGATACTACAGTCCAACATCTCCCTCTGTATGGTTATATGATACTACAGTCCAACATCTCCCACTGTCTGGTTATATGATGCTACAGACAATCATCTCCCTCTGTATTGTTTATATGATACGACAGTTCAACATATCTCTATGTATGGTTATATGATAGTACAGTCCAACATCTTTCTATGTATGGTTATATGATAGTACAGTCCAACATCTCCCTCTGTATGGTTATATGATACTACAGTCCAACATCTCCCACTGTCTGGTTATATGATACTACAGTCCAACATCTCCCTATGTATGGTTATATGATAGTACAGTCCAACATCTCCCTATGTATGGTTATATGATAGTACAGTCCAACATCTCCCTCTGTATAGTTATATGATACTACAATCCAACATCTCCCTATGTATGGTTATATGATATTACAGTCCAAAATCTCCCTATGTATGGTTATATGATACTACAGTCCAACATCTCCCTATGTATGGTTATATGATAGTACAGTCCAACATCCCCCTATGTATGGTTATATGATAGTACAGTCCAACATCTCCCTATGTATGGTTATATGATAGTACAGTCCAACATCTCCCACTGTCTGGTTATATGGTACTACAGTCCAACATCTCCCTATGTATGGTTATATGATAGTACAGTCCAACATCTCCCTATGTATGGTTATATGATAGTACAGTCCAACATCTCCCTCTGTATGGTTATATGATACTACAGTCCAACACCTCCCACTGTATGGTTATATGATACTACAGTCCAACATCTCCCACTGTCTGGTTATATGATACTACAGACAATCATCTCCCTCTGTATTGTTTATATGATACTACAGTCCAACATCTCCCACTGTCTGGTTATATGATGCTACAGACAATCATCTCCCTCTGTATTGTTTATATGATACGACAGTTCAACATATCTCTATGTATGGTTATATGATAGTACAGTCCAACATCTTTCTATGTATGGTTATATGATAGTACAGTCCAACATCTCCCTCTGTATGGTTATATGATACTACAGTCCAACATCTCCCTATGTATGGTTATATGATAGTACAGTCCAACATCTCCCTATGTATGGTTATATGATAGTACAGTCCAACATCTCCCTCTGTATGGTTATATGATAGTACAGTCCAACATCTCCCTCTGTATGGTTATATGATACTACAGTCCAACATCTCCCACTGTCTGGTTATATGATACTACAGCCCAACATCTCCCTCTGTATGGTTATATGATAGTACAGTCCAACATCTCCCTATGTATGGTTATATGATAGTACAGTCCAACATCTCCCTATGTGTGGTTATATGATACTACAGTCCAACATCTCCCGCTGTCTGGTTATATGATGCTACAGACAATCATCTCCCTCTGTATGGTTATATGATACTACAGCCCAACATCTCCCTCTGTATTGTTTATATGATACGACAGTTCAACATATCTCTATGTATGGTTATATGATACTACAGTCCAACATCTCCCTCTGTATGGTTATATGATAGTACAGTCCAACATCTCCCTCTGTATGGTTATATGATACTACAGTCCAACATCTACCTCTGTATGGTTATATGATACTACAGTCCAACATCTCCCTCTGTATGGTTATATGATACTACAGTCCAACATCTCCCTCTGTATGGTTATATGATACTACAGTCCAACATCTCCCTCTGTATGGTTATATTATAGTACAGTCCAACACCTCCCTCTGTATGGTTATATGATACTACAGTCCAACATCTCCCTATGTATGGTGATATGGTACTACAGTCCAACATCTCCCTCTGTATGGTTATATGATACTACAGTCCAACACCTCCCTCTGCATGGTTATATGATACTACAGTCCAACATCTCCCTCTGTATGGTTATATGGTACTACAGTCCAACATCTCCCTCTGTATGGTTATATGATTCTACAGTCCAACACCTCCCTATGCATGGTTATATGATACTACAGTCCAACATTTCCCTCTGTATGGTTATATGGTACTACAGTCCAACATCTCCCTCTGTATGGTTATATGATACTACAGTTCAACATCTCCCTCTGTACGGTTATATGATACCTCAGTCCAACATCTCCCGCCATATGGTTATATGATACTACAGTCCAACATCTCTGTCTGTATGGTTATATGATACTACAGTCCAACATCTCCCTCTGTATGGTTATACGATACTACAGTCCAACATCTCCCACTGTGTGGTTATATGATGCTACAGACAATCATCTCCCTCGGTATTGTTTATATGATAAAACAGTTCAACATATCCCTATGTCTGGTTATATGGCACTACAGTTCCACATCTCCCCTGTATGGCTATATGATACTACAGTCAACATCTCCCTTTGTATGGTTATATGATACTACAGTCCAACATCTTCCACTGTACGGTTATATGATATTACAGTCCAACATCTCCCTCTGTATGGATATATGATAGTACAGTCCAACATCTCCCTCTGTATGGTTATATGATACTACAGTCCAGCATCTTCTTCTGTATGGTTATACGATACTACAGTCCAACATCTTCCTCTGTATGGTTATATGATAGTACAGTACAACATCTCTCTCTGCACGGCTATATGATACTACAGTCCAATATCTCCCTCTGTTTGGTTATATCATACTGCAGTCCAACATCTCCCTCTGTTCGGTTATATGATACTACGGCCCAACATCTCCCTCTGTTTGGTTATATGATACTGCAGTCCAACATCTCAATCTGTTTGGTTATATGATACTACAGTCTAACATCTCTCTCGGTGCGTTTATAGGAAACAGCAGTCCAACCGCACCCTCTGCTTCGTTATGTGATACTACAGTCCAACATCTCCCTCTGTTTGTTTATATGATAATACAGTCCAAAATCTCCCTCGGTGCGGTTATATGATACTGCCGTCCAACCTCACCCTCCGTTTGGTTATATGATACTACATTCCTATACCCCCTCTGCACGGCTATATGATACTACAGTCCTACATCTCCCCCTGTAAGTTTATATGATACTACAGTCCTATATCTCCCTCTCCACGGTTATATGATACTACAGTCCAACATCTCCCTCTGTATGGTTATATGATACTACAGCCCTATATCTCCCTACGTACAGTAAAATGATACTACAGTCCAACACCTCCATCTATATGGTTATAAGATACTACAGTCCAACCTCTTCATCTGTATGGTTATATGATACTACAGCCCAACATCTCCCTCTATATGGTTATATGATACTACAGTCCAACATCTCCCTCTGTATGGTAATATGATACTACAGTCCAACATCTCCCTCTGTATGGTTATATGATTCTACAGTCCAACATCTTCCTCTGTAAGGTTATATGATACTACAGTCCATCACCTCCATCTCTATGGTTATGTGATACTACAGACCAACATCACCCTCTGTATGGTTATATGTTACTACAGTCCAACATCTTCCTCTGTATGGTTATATGGTACTACAGTCCATCACATCCCTCTGTATGGTTATATGATAGTACAGTCCAACATCTCCCTCTGTATGGTTATATGACAGTACAGTTCAACATCTCCCCTGTATGGCTATGTGATACTACAGTCCAACATCTCCCTCTGTAAGGTTATATGATAATACAGTTCAACATCTTCCTCTGTACGGTTATATGATATTACAGTCCAACATCTCCCTCTGTATGGTTATATGATAGTACAGTCCAACATCTCCCTCTGTATGGTTATATGATACTACAGTCCAACATCTTCTTCTGTATGGTTATACGATACTACAGTCCAACATCTTCCTCTGTATGGTTATATGATAGTACAGTACAACATCTCCCTCTGTATGGTTATATGATACTACAGCCCTATACCCCCCTCTGCACGGCTATTTGATACTACAGTCCAATATCTCCCTCGGTTTGGTTATATGATGCTGCAGTCCAACATCTCCCTCTGTTTGGTTATATGATACTACGGCCCAACATTTTCCTCTGTTTGGTTATATGATACTACATTCCAACATCTCAATCTGTTTGGTTATATGATACTACAGTCCAACACCTCGCTCTGTTTAGTTATATGATACTATAGTCCAACATCTTCCTCTGTATGGCTATATGATACTACAGTCCACCATCTCCCTCTTTATGGTTATATGATACTGCAGTCCAACATCTCCCTCTGTTTGGTTATATGATGCTGCAGTCCAACATCTCCCTCTATTTGGTTATATGATACTACGGCCCAACATCTCCCTCGGTACGTTTATATGATACAGCAGTCCAACCGCACCCTGTGCGTCGTTATATGATACTACAGTCCAACATCTCCCTCTGTTTGTTTATATGATACTACAGTCCTATATCTCCCTCCGTACGGTTATATGATACTACAGTCTAACACCTCCATCTATATGGTTATATGATACTACAGTCCAATATCTTCATCTGTATGGTAATATGATACTACAGCCCAACATCTCCCTCTGTATGGTTATATGATACTACAGTCCAACATCTCCGTCTGCATGGTTATATGATACTACAGTTAAACATTTCTCGCCATATGGTTATATGATACTACAGTCCAACATCTCCCTCTGTATGGTCATATGATACTACAGTCCAACATCTGCCTCTGCATGGTTATATGATACTACAGTCCAACATCTCCCTCTGCATGGTTATATGATACTACAGTCCAATATCTGCCGCCATATGGCTATATGATACTACAGTTCAACATCTCCCTCTGTATCGTTATGTGATACAACAGTTCAACATCTCCCTCTGTATGGTTATATGATACTACAGTCCAACATCTCCCTCTGTGTGGTTATATGAGTTATATGATACTACAGTCCAACATCTCACCCTGTATGGTTTATATGATACTATAGTTCAACATCTCCCTCTGTATGACTATACGATACTACAGTCCAACATCTCCCTCTGTATGGTTATACGATACTACAGTCCAACATCTCCCTCTGTACGGTTATATGAAACCTCAATCCAACATCTCCCGCCATATGGTTATATGATACTACAGTCCAACATCTCTGTCTGTATGGTTATATGATACTACAGTGCAACACCTCCCTCTGTATGGTTATACGATACTACAGTCCAACATCTCCCACTGTGTGGTTATAAGATGCTACAGACAATCATCTCCCTCTGTATTGTTTATATGATACTACAGTTCAACATCTCCCTCTGTATGGTTATATGATACTACAGTCCAACATCTCACCCTGTATGGTTTATATGATACTATAGTTCAACATCTCCCTCTGTATGACTATACGATACTACAGTCCAACATACCCCTCTGTATGGTTATATGATACTACAGTCCAACATCTCCCTCTGTATGGTTATACGATACTACAGTCCAACATCTCCCTCTGTACGGTTATATGAAACCTCAATCCAACATCTCCCGCCATATGGTTATATGATACTACAGTCCAACATCTCTGTCTGTATGGTTATATGATACTACAGTGCAACACCTCCCTCTGTGTGGTTATACGATACTACAGTCCAACATCTCCCACTGTGTGGTTATATGATGCTACAGACAATCATCTCCCTCTGTATTGTTTATATGATACTACAGTCCAACATCTCCCTCTGCATGGTTATATGATACTACAGTCCAATATCTGCCGCCATATGGTTATATGATACTACAGTTCAACATCTCCCTCTGTATGGTTATGTGATACAACAGTTCAACATCTCCCTCTGTATGGTTATATGATACTACAGTCCAACATCTCCCTCTGTGTGGTTATATGAGTTATATGATACTACAGTCCAACATCTCACCCTGTATGGTTTATATGATACTATAGTTCAACATCTCCCTCTGTATGACTATACGATACTACAGTCCAACATACCCCTCTGTATGGTTATATGATACTACAGTCCAACATCTCCCTCTGTATGGTTATACGATACTACAGTCCAACATCTCCCTCTGTACGTTATATGAAAGCTCAATCCAACATCTCCCGCCATATGGTTATATGATAATACAGTCCAACATCTCTGTCTGTATGGTTATATGATACTACAGTGCAACACCTCCCTCTGTATGGTTATACGATACTACAGTCCAACATCTCCCACTGTGTGGTTATATGATGCTACAGACAATCATCTCCCTCTGTATTGTTTATATGATACTACAGTTCAACATCTCCCTCTGTATGGTTATATGATACTACAGTCCAACATCTCACCCTGTATGGTTTATATGATACTATAGTTCAACATCTCCCTCTGTATGACTATACGATACTACAGTCCAACATACCCCTCTGTATGGTTATATGATACTACAGTCCAACATCTCACTCTGTATGGCTATACGATACTACAGTCCAACATCTCCCTCTGTACGGTTATATGAAACCTCAATCCAACATCTCCCGCCATATGGTTATATGATACTACAGTCCAACATCTCTGTCTGTATGGTTATATGATACTACAGTGCAACACCTCCCTCTGTATGGTTATACGATACTACAGTCCAACATCTCGCACTGTGTGGTTATATGATGCTACAGACAATCATCTCCCTCTGTATTGTTTATATGATACTACAGTTCAACATATCCCAATGTATGGTTATATGGCACTACAGTTCCACATCTCCCCTGTGTGGCTATATGATACTACAGTCCAACACCTCCCTTTATATGGTTATATGATACTACATTCCAACATCTTCCTCTGTACGGTTATATGATATCGCAGTCCAACATCTCCCTCTGTATGGTTATATGATAGTACAGTCCAACATCTCCCTCTGTATGGTTATATGATACTACAGTCCAACACCTTCTCCTGTATGGTTATACGATACTACAGTCCAACATCTTCCTCTGTATGGTTATATGATACTGCAGTCCAACATCTCCCTCTGTTCGGTTATATGATACTACGGCCCAACATCTCCCTCTGTTTGGTTATATGATACTACAGTCCAACATCTCCCTCGGTGCGTTTATATGATACAGCAGTTCAACCGCACCCTCTGCTTCGTTATGTGATACTACAGTCCAACATCTCCCTCTGTTTGTTTATATGATACTACAGTCCAAAATCTCCCTCGGTACGGTTATATGATACTGCAGTCCAACCTCACCCTCCGTTTGGTTATATGAGACTACAGTCCTATACCCCCACTGCACGGCTATATGATACTACAGTCCAACATCTCCCCCTGTATGTTTATATGATACTACAGTCCTATATCTCCCTCTCCACGGTTATATGATACTACAGTCCAACATCTCCCTCTGTATGGTTATATGATACTACAGTCCTATATCTCCCTACGTACGGTTATATGATACTACAGTCCAAAACCTCCATCTATATGGTTATAAGATACTACAGTCCAACTTCTTCATCTGTATGGTTATATGATACTACAGCCCAACATCTCCCTCTATGTGGTTGTATGATACTACAGTCCAACATCTCCCTCTGTATGGTAATATGATACTACAGTCCAACATCTCCCTCTGTATGGTTATATGATGCCACAGACAATCATCTCCCTCTGTATGGTTATATGATACTACAGTCCAACATCTCCCTCTGTATGGTTATATGATACTACAGTCCAACATCTCCCTCTGTATGGTTATATGATACTACAGTCCAACATCTCCCACTGTCTGGTTATATGATGCTACAGACAATCATCTCCCTCTGTATGGTTATATCATACTACAGTCCAACATCTCCCTCTGTATGGTTATATGATAGTACAGTCCAACATCTCCCACTGTCTGGTAATATGATGCTACAGACAATCATCTCCCTCTGTATGGTTATATGATACTACAGTCCAACATCTCCCTCTGTATGGTTATATGATAGTACAGTCCAACATCTCCCTCTGTATGGTTATATGATAGTACAGTCCAACACCTCCCTCTGTATGGTTATATGATACTACAGTCCAACATCTCCCTATGTATGGTTATATGCTACTACAGTCCAACATCTCCCTCTTTATGGTTATATGATAGTACAGTCCAACATCTCCCTATGTATGGTTATATGATAGTACAGTCCAACACCTCCCTCTGTATGGTTATATGATAGTACAGTCCAACATCTCCCTATGTATGGTTATATGATAGTACAGTCCAACATCTCCCTCTGTATGGGTATATGATTGTACAGTCCAACATCTCCCTCTGTATGGTTATATGATACTACAGTCCAACATCTCCCTCTGTATGGTTATATGATACTACAGTCCAACATCTCCCACTGTCTGGTTATATGATGCTACAGACAATCATCTCCCTCTGTATGGTTATATGATACTACAGTCCAACATCTCTGTCTGTATGGTTATATGATACTACAGTCCAACATCTCCCTCTGTATGGTTATACGATACTACAGTCCAACATCTCCCACTGTGTGGTTATATGATGCTACAGACAATCATCTCCCTCTGTATTGTTTATATGATACTACAGTTCAACATATCCCTATGTATGGTTATATGGCACTACAGTTCCACATCTCCCCTCTATGGCTATATGATACTACAGTCCAACATCTCCCTTTGTATGGTTATATGATACTACAGTACAACATCTTCCCCTGTACGGTTATATGATATTACAGTCCAACATCTCCCTCTGTATGGATATATGATAGTACAGTCCAACATCTCCCTCTGTATGGTTATATGATACTACAGTCCAACATCTCCCTCTGTATGGTTATATGATAGTACAGTGCAACACCTCCCTCTGTATGGTTATATGATACTGCAGTCCAACATCTCCCTATGTATGGTTATATGATACTACAGTCCAACATCTTCTTCTGTATGGTTATACGATACTACAGTCCAACATCTTCCTCTGTATGGTTCTATGATAGTACAGTACAACATCTCTCTCTGCACGGCTATATGATACTACAGTCCAATATCTCCCTCTGTTTGGTTATATCATACTGCAGTCCAACATCTCCCTCTGTTCGGTTATATGATACTACGGCCCAACATCTCCCTCTGTTTGGTTATATGATACTGCAGTCCAACATCTCAATCTGTTTGGTTATATGATACTACAGTCTAACATCTCTCTCGGTGCGTTTATAGGAAACAGCAGTCCAACCGCACCCTCTGCTTCGTTATGTGATACTACAGTCCAACATCTCCCTCTGTTTGTTTATATGATAATACAGTCCAAAATCTCCCTCGGTGCGGTTATATGATACTGCAGTGCAACCTCACCCTCCGTTTGGTTATATGATACTACAGTCCTATACCCCCTCTGCACGGCTATATGATACTACAGTCCAACATCTCCCCCTGTAAGTTTATATGATACTACAGTCCTATACCTCCCTCTCCACGGTTATATGATACTACAGTCCAACATCTCCCTCTGTATGGTTATATGATACTACAGTCCTATATCTCCCTACGTACGGTAAAATGATACTACAGTCCAACACCTCCATCTATATGGTTATAAGATACTACAGTCCAACTTCTTCATCTGTATGGTTATATGATACTACAGCCCAACATCTCCCTCTATATGGTTATATGATACTACAGTCCAACATCTCCCTCTGTATGGTAATATGATACTACAGTCCAACATCTCCCTCTGTATGGTTATATGATTCTACAGTCCAACATCTTCCTCTGTAAGGTTATATGATACTACAGTCCATCACCTCCATCTCTATGGTTATGTGATACTACAGACCAACATCACCCTCTGTATGGTTATATGGAACTACAGTCCAACATCTTCCTCTGTATGGTTATATGGTACTACAGTCCATCACCTCCCTCTGTATGGTTATATGACACTACAGTTCAACATCTCCCCTGTATGGCTATATGATACTACAGTCCAACATCTCCCTCTGTAAGGTTATATGATAATACAGTCCAACATCTTCCTCTGTACGGTTAGATGATATTACAGTCCAACATCTCCCTCTGTATGGTTATATGACAGTACAGTCCAACATCTCCCTCTGCATGGTTATATGATACTACAGTTCAACATCTTCTTCTGTATGGTTATACGATACTACAGTCCAACGTCTTCCTCTGTATGGTTATATGATAGTACAGTACAACATCTCCCTCTGTATGGTTATATGATACTACAGCCCTATACCCCCCTCTGCACGGCTATTTGATACTACAGTCCAATATCTCCCTCTGTTTGGTTATATGATGCTGCAGTCCAACATCTCCCTCTGTTTGGTTATATGATACTACGGCCCAACATCTTCCTCTGTTTGGTTATATGATACTACAGTCCAACATCTCAATCTGTTTGGCTATATGATACTACAGTCCAACACCTCGCTCTGTTTAGTTATATGATACTATAGTCCAACATATCCCTCTGTATGGTTATATGAGACTACAGTCGACCATCTCCCTCGTTATGGTTATATGATACTGCAGTCCAACATCTCCCTCTGTTTGGTTATATGATGCTGCAGTCCAACATCTCCCTCTATTTGGTTATATGATACTACGGCCCAACATCTCCCTCGGTACGTTTATATCATACAGCAGTCCAACCGCACCCTCTGCGTCGTTATATGATACTACAGTCCAACATCTCCCTCGGTACGGTTATATGATACTGCAGTCCAACCTCACCCTCCGTTTGGTTATATGATAGTACAGTCCAACATCTCCCTCTGTATGGTTATATGATACTACAGTCCTATATCTCCCTCCGTACGGTTATATGATACTACAGTCCAACACCTCCATCTATATGGTTATATGATACTACAGTCCAACATCTTCATCTGTATGGTAATATGATACTACAGCCCAACATCTCCCTCTGTATGGTTATATGATACTACAGTCCAACATCTCCGTCTGCATGGTTATATGATACTACAGTTAAACATCTCTCGCCATATGGTTATATGATACTACAGTCCAACATCTCCCTCTGTATGGTCATATGATACTACAGTCCAACATCTGCCTCTGCATGGTTATATGATACTACAGTCCAACATCTCCCTCTGCATGGTTATATGATACTACAGTCCAATATCTGCCGCCATATGGTTATATGATACTACAGTTCAACATCTCCCTCTGTATGGTTATGTGATACAACAGTTCAACATCTCCCTCTGTATGGTTATATGATACTACAGTCCAACATCTCCCTCTGTGTGGTTATATGAGTTATATGATACTACAGTCCAACATCTCACCCTGTATGGTTTATATGATACTATAGTTCAACATCTCCCTCTGTATGACTATACGATACTACAGTCCAACATACCCCTCTGTATGGTTATATGATACTACAGTCCAACATCTCCCTCTGTATGGTTATACGATACTACAGTCCAACATCTCCCTCTGTACGGTTATATGAAACCTCAATCCAACATCTCCCGCCATATGGTTATATGATACTACAGTCCAACATCTCTGTCTGTATGGTTATATGATACTACAGTGCAACACCTCCCTCTGTATGGTTATACGATACTACAGTCCAACATCTCCCACTGTGTGGTTATATGATGCTACAGACAATCATCTCCCTCTGTATTGTCTATATGATACTACAGTTCAACATCTCCCTCTGTATGGTTATATGATACTACAGTCCAACATCTCACCCTGTATGGTTTATATGATACTATAGTTCAACATCTCCCTCTGTATGACTATACGATACTACAGTCCAACATACCCCTCTGTATGGTTATATGATATTACAGTCCAACATCTCCCTCTGTATGGTTATACGATACTACAGTCCAACATCTCCCTCTGTACGGTTATATGAAACCTCAATCCAACATCTCCCGCCATATGGTTATATGATACTACAGTCCAACATCTCTGTCTGTATGGTTATATGATACTACAGTGCAACACCTCCCTCTGTGTGGTTATACGATACTACAGTCCAACATCTCCCACTGTGTGGTTATATGATGCTACAGACAATCATCTCCCTCTGTATTGTTTATATGATACTACAGTCCAACATCTCCCTCTGCATGGTTATATGATACTACAGTCCAATATCTGCCGCCATATGGTTATATGATACTACAGTTCAACATCTCCCTCTGTATGGTTATGTGATACAACAGTTCAACATCTCCCTCTGTATGGTTATATGATACTACAGTCCAACATCTCCCTCTGTGTGGTTATATGAGTTATATGATACTACAGTCCAACATCTCACCCTGTATGGTTTATATGATACTATAGTTCAACATCTCCCTCTGTATGACTATACGATACTACAGTCCAACATACCCCTCTGTATGGTTATATGATACTACAGTCCAACATCTCCCTCTGTATGGTTATACGATACTACAGTCCAACATCTCCCTCTGTACGTTATATGAAAGCTCAATCCAACATCTCCCGCCATATGGTTATATGATAATACAGTCCAACATCTCTGTCTGTATGGTTATATGATACTACAGTGCAACACCTCCCTCTGTATGGTTATACGATACTACAGTCCAACATCTCCCACTGTGTGGTTATATGATGCTACAGACAATCATCTCCCTCTGTATTGTTTATATGATACTACAGTTCAACATCTCCCTCTGTATGGTTATATGATACTACAGTCCAACATCTCACCCTGTATGGTTTATATGATACTATAGTTCAACATCTCCCTCTGTATGACTATACGATACTACAGTCCAACATACCCCTCTGTATGGTTATATGATACTACAGTCCAACATCTCCCTCTGTATGGTTATACGATACTACAGTCCAACATCTCCCTCTGTACGGTTATATGAAACCTCAATCCAACATCTCCCGCCATATGGTTATATGATACTACAGTCCAACATCTCTGTCTGTATGGTTATATGATACTACAGTGCAACACCTCCCTCTGTATGGTTATACGATACTACAGTCCAACATCTCGCACTGTGTGGTTATATGATGCTACAGACAATCATCTCCCTCTGTATTGTTTATATGATACTACAGTTCAACATATCCCAATGTATGGTTATATGGCACTACAGTTCCACATCTCCCCTGTGTGGCTATATGATACTACAGTCCAACACCTCCCTTTATATGGTTATATGATACTACATTCCAACATCTTCCTCTGTACGGTTATATGATATCGCAGTCCAACATCTCCCTCTGTATGGTTATATGATAGTACAGTCCAACACCTTCTCCTGTATGGTTATACGATACTACAGTCCAACATCTTCCTCTGTATGGTTATATGATACTGCAGTCCAACATCTCCCTCTGTTCGGTTATATGATACTACGGCCCAACATCTCCCTCTGTTTGGTTATATGATACTACAGTCCAACATCTCAATCTGTTTGGTTATATGATACTACAGTCCAACATCTCCCTCGGTGCGTTTATATGATACAGCAGTTCAACCGCACCCTCTGCTTCGTTATGTGATACTACAGTCCAACATCTCCCTCTGTTTGTTTATATGATACTACAGTCCAAAATCTCCCTCGGTACGGTTATATGATACTGCAGTCCAACCTCACCCTCCGTTTGGTTATATGATACTACAGTCCTATACCCCCACTGCACGGCTATATGATACTACAGTCCAACATCTCCCCCTGTATGTTTATATGATACTACAGTCCTATATCTCCCTCTCTACGGTTATATGATACTACAGTCCAACATCTCCCTCTGTATGGTTATATGATACTACAGTCCTATATCTCCCTACGTACGGTTATATGATACTACAGTCCAAAACCTCCATCTATATGGTTATAAGATACTACAGTCCAACTTCTTCATCTGTATGGTTATATGATACTACAGCCCAACATCTCCCTCTATATGGTTGTATGATACTACAGTCCAACATCTCCCTCTGTATGGTAATATGATACTACAGTCCAACATCTCCCTCTGTATGGTTATATGATGCTACAGACAATCATCTCCCTCTGTATGGTTATATGACACTACAGTCCAACATCTCCCTCTATATGGTTATATGATACTACAGTCCAACATCTCCCTCTGTATGGTTATATGATACTACAGTCCAACATCTCCCACTGTCTGGTTATATGATGCTACAGACAATCATCTCCCTCTGTATGGTTATATGATACTACAGTCCAACATCTCCCTCTGTATGGTTATATGATGCTACAGACAATCATCTCCCTCTGTATGGTTATATGATACTACAGTCCAACATCTCCCTCTGTATGGTTATATGATAGTACAGTCCAACATCTCCCACTGTCTGGTTATATGATGCTACAGACAATCATCTCCCTCTGTATGGTTATATGATACTACAGTCCAACATCTCCCTCTGTATGGTTATATGATAGTACAGTCCAACATCTCCCTCTGTATGGTTATATGATAGTACAGTCCAACACCTCCCTCTGTATGGTTATATGAAACTACAGTCCAACATCTCCCTATGTATGGTTATATGCTACTACAGTCCAACATCTCCCTCTGTATGGTTATATGATAGTACAATCCAACATCTCCCTATGTATGGTTATATGATAGTACAGTCCAACACCTCCCTCTGTATGGTTATATGATAGTACAGTCCAACATCTCCCTATGTATGGTTATATGATAGTACAGTCCAACATCTCCCTCTGTATGGGTATATGATTGTACAGTCCAACATCTCCCTCTGTATGGTTATATGATACTACAGTCCAACATCTCCCTCTGTATGGTTATATGATACTACAGTCCAACATCTCCCACTGTCTGGTTATATGATGCTACAGACAATCATCTCCCTCTGTATGGTTATATGATACTACAGTCCAACATCTCCCTCTGTATGGTTATATGATACTACAGTCCAACATCTCCCTCTGTATGGTTATATGATAGTACAGTCCAACACCTCCCTCTGTATGGTTATATGATACTACAGTCCAACATCTCCCTATGTATGGTTATATGGTACTACAGTCCAACATCTCCCTCTGTATGGTTATATGGTACTACAGTCCAACACCTCCCTCTGCATGGTTATATGATACTACAGTCCAACATCTCCCTCTGCATGGTTATATGATACTACAGTCCAACATCACCCTCTGTATGGTTATATGGCACTACAGTCCAACATCTCCCTCTGTATGGTTATATGATACTACAGTCCAACGCCTCCCTCTGCATGGTTATATGATACTACAGTCCAACATCTCCCTCTGTATGGTTATATGGTACTACAGTCCAACATCTCCCTCTGTATGGTTATATGATTCTACAGTCCAACACCTCCCTCTGCATGGTTATATGATACTACAGCCCAACATCTCCCTATGTATGGTTATATGATACTACAGTCCAACATCTTCCTCTGTATGGTTATATGATAGTACAGTCCAACATCTCCCTCTGTATGGTTATATGATACTACAGTCCAACATCTCCCTCTGTATGGTTATATGATACTACAGTCCAACATCTCCCTCTGTATGGTTATATGATACTACAGTCCAACATCTCCCTCTGTATGGTTATATGGTACTACAGTCCAACATCTCCCTCTGTATGGTTATATGATACTACAGTCCAACACCTCCCTCTGCATGGTTATATGATACTACAGTCCCTACAGTCCAACATCTCCCTCTGTATGGTTATATGATACTACAGTCCAACATCACCCTCTGTATGGTTATATGGCACTACAGTCCAACATCTCCCTCTGTATGGTTATATGATACTACAGTCCAACGCCTCCCTCTGTATGGTTATATAATACTACAGTCCAACATCTCCCTCTGTATGGTTATATGGTACTACAGTCCAACATCTCCCTCTGTATGGTTATATGATTCTACAGTCCAACACCTCCCTCTGCATGGTTATATGATACTACAGCCCAACATCTCCCTATGTATGGTTATATGATACTACAGTCCAACATCTTCCTCTGTATGGTTATATGATAGTACAGTCCAACATCTCCCTCTGTATGGTTATATGATACTACAGTCCAACATCTCCCTCTGTATGGTTATATGATAGTACAGTCCAACATCTCCCTCTGTATGGTTATATGATACTACAGTCCAACACCTTCTCCTGTATGGTTATACGATACTACAGTCCAACATCTTCCTCTGTATGGTTATATGATACTGCAGTCCAACATCTCCCTCTGTTCGGTTATATGATACTACGGCCCAACATCTCCCTCTGTTTGGTTATATGATACTACAGTCCAACATCTCCCTCGGTGCGTTTATATGATACAGCAGTTCAACCGCACCCTCTGCTTCGTTATGTGATACTACAGTCCAACATCTCCCTCTGTTTGTTTATATGATACTACAGTCCAAAATCTCCCTCGGTACGGTTATATGATACTGCAGTCCAACCTCACCCTCCGTTTGGTTATATGAGACTACAGTCCTATACCCCCACTGCACGGCTATATGATACTACAGTCCAACATCTCCCCCTGTATGTTTATATGATACTACAGTCCTATATCTCCCTCTCCACGGTTATATGATACTACAGTCCAACATCTCCCTCTGTGTGGTTATATGATACTACAGTCCTATATCTCCCTACGTACGGTTATATGATACTACAGTCCAAAACCTCCATCTATATGGTTATAAGATACTACAGTCCAACTTCTTCATCTGTATGGTTATATGATACTACAGCCCAACATCTCCCTCTATGTGGTTGTATGATACTACAGTCCAACATCTCCCTCTGTATGGTAATATGATACTACAGTCCAACATCTCCCTCTGTATGGTTATATGATGCTACAGACAATCATCTCCCTCTGTATGGTTATATGACACTACAGTCCAACATCTCCCTCTGTATGGTTATATGATACTACAGTCCAACATCTCCCTCTGTATGGTTATATGATACTACAGTCCAACATCTCCCACTGTCTGGTTATATGATGCTACAGACAATCATCTCCCTCTGTATGGTTATATTATACTACAGTCCAACATCTCCCTCTGTATGGTTATATGATGCTACAGACAATCATCTCCCTCTGTATGGTTATATGATACTACAGTCCAACATCTCCCTCTGTATGGTTATATGATAGTACAGTCCAACATCTCCCACTGGCTGGTTATATGATGCTACAGACAATCATCTCCCTCTGTATGGTTATATGATACTACAGTCCAACATCTCCCTCTGTATGGTTATATGATAGTACAGTCCAACATCTCCCTCTGTATGGTTATATGATAGTACAGTCCAACACCTCCCTCTGTATGGTTATATGAAACTACAGTCCAACATCTCCCTATGTATGGTTATATGCTACTACAGTCCAACATCTCCCTCTGTATGGTTATATGATAGTACAATCCAACATCTCCCTATGTATGGTTATATGATAGTACAGTCCAACACCTCCCTCTGTATGGTTATATGATAGTACAGTCCAACATCTCCCTATGTATGGTTATATGATAGTACAGTCCAACATCTCCCTCTGTATGGGTATATGATTGTACAGTCCAACATCTCCCTCTGTATGGTTATATGATACTACAGTCCAACATCTCCCTCTGTATGGTTATATGATACTACAGTCCAACATCTCCCACTGTCTGGTTATATGATGCTACAGACAATCATCTCCATCTGTATGGTTATATGATACTACAGTCCAACATCTCCCTCTGTCTGGTTATATGATACTACAGTCCAACATCTCCCTCTGTATGGTTATATGATAGTACAGTCCAACACCTCCCTCTGTATGGTTATATGATACTACAGTCCAACATCTCCCTATGTATGGTTATATGGTACTACAGTCCAACATCTCCCTCTGTATGGTTATATGGTACTACAGTCCAACACCTCCCTCTGCATGGTTGTATGATACTACAGTCCAACATCTCCCTCTGCATGGTTATATGATACTACAGTCCAACATCACCCTCTGTATGGTTATATGGCACTACAGTCCAACATCTCCCTCTGTATGGTTATATGATACTACAGTCCAACGCCTCCCTCTGCATGGTTATATGATACTACAGTCCAACATCTCCCTCTGTATGGTTATATGGTACTACAGTCCAACATCTCCCTCTGTATGGTTATATGATTCTACAGTCCAACACCTCCCTCTGCATGGTTATATGATACTACAGCCCAACATCTCCCTATGTATGGTTATATGATAGTACAGTTCAACATCTCCCTCTGTATGGTTATATGATACTACAGTCCAACATCTTCCTCTGTATGGTTATATGATAGTACAGTCCAACATCTCCCTCTGTATGGTTATATGATACTACAGTCCAACATCTCCCTCTGTATGGTTGTATGATACTACAGTTCAACATCTCCCTCTGTATGGTTATATGATACTACAGTCCAACATCTCCCTCTGTATGGTTATATGGTACTACAGTCCAACATCTCCCTCTGTATGGTTATATGATACTACAGTCCAACACCTCCCTCTGCATGGTTATATGATACTACAGCCCAACATCTCCCTATGTATGGTTATATGATAGTACAGTCCAACATCTCCCTCTGTATGGTTATATGATACTACAGTCCAACATCTCCCTCTGTATGGTTATATGATAGTACAGTCCAACATCTCCCTCTGTATGGTTATATGATACTACAGTCCAACATCTCCCTCTGTATGGTTGTATGATTCTACAATCCAACATCTCCCTCTGTATGGTTATATGATAGTACAGTCCAACATCTCCCTCTGTATGGTTATATGATACTACAGTCCAACATCTCCTACTGTCTGGTTATATGATACTACAGACAATCATCTCCCTCTGTATTGTTTATATGATACTACAGTCCAACATCTCCCTCTGTATTGTTTATATGATACTACAGTCCAACATCTCCCACTGTCTGGTTATATGATGCTACAGACAATCATCTCCCTCTGTATTGTTTATATGATACGACAGTTCAACATATCCCTATGTATGGTTATATGATAGTACAGTCCAACATGTCCCTCTGTATGGTTATTGTCCCCCGCCGCAACGAGGCCGGGGACTTTAAAATGGTTCTTGCTTCTTTGTGTCCGTGGATGTCCGTCCATGTCTGTTCGAAGCGATAACTTCCTAACGCTTTGTTGGATTCTTTCGAAATTCGGAATATGCATTCCTTGCGGCAAGACGCCAGTCCGTATTGCATTTCAGCAACATCTGCCTGAAGGTGGCGCCACTAGTTTTTGCTTCTTTGCGTATGTGGATGTCCGTGTACGTCCGTGCATGTCTGTTCGAAGCGATAACTTTCTAACGCTTAGTTGGATTCTTCCGAAATTCGGCATACGCATTCCTTGCGACAAGACACCAGTCCGTATTGCATTTCAGCAACATCTGCTGGAAGGTGGCGCCACTAGTTCTTGCTTCTTCGTATCCTTGAATGTCTGTGTACGTCTGTTCGAAGTGATAACTTCCTAACGCTTTGTTGGATTCTTCCGAAATTCGGAATATGCATACCTTGCGACAAGATGCCAGTCTGTATTACATCTCAGCAACATCTGCCTGAAGGTGGCGCCACTGGTTCTTACTTCTTTGTGTCCGTGGATGTTCGTGTACGTCCGTGCATGTCTGTTCGAAGCGATAACTTTCTAACGCTTTGTTGGATTCTTCCGAAATTCAGCATTCGCATTCCTTGCGACAAGAGGCCAGTCCGTATTGCATTTCAGCAACATCTGCCTGAAGGTGGCGCCACTAGTTCTTGCTTCTTTGCATCCGTGGATGTCCGTGTACGTCCGTGCATGTCTGTTCGAAGCGATAACTTCCTAACGCTTTGTTGGATTCTTCCGAAATTCAGCATTCGCATTCCTTGCGACAAGAGGCCAGTCCGTATTGCATTTCAGCAACATCGGCCTGAAGGTGGCGCCACTGGGTCAAAATAGATTTTTTTCCGTGTACATCTGTTCGAAGCGATAACTTCCTAATGCTGTGTTGGATTATTCCGAAATTCGGAATACGCATTCCTTGCAACAGGACGCCAGTCCGTATTGCATTTCAGCAACATCTGCCTGAAGGTGGCACCACTGAGTTTCTCTTCTTCTTGTCCGTTCCAGTCATAATGGGCCTTCAATTTTGCTATATGAAGTCATTCTATTCCACATCATATCATTTACCCTAAAGCTTTTACATGAACCATATTTTATTTCAGAAGTATAATGTGAAATAACTGGCGGGGAAATCCCCGCAGTACTGAATCCCTGATTTTTGAATTTCGTGTCATCTTAAACGAAGGACAACATTTCCTTCAATTTTGCTAACAAATAATTGTATTGCACATCATATGATTTACCCTGAAGCTTCTGCACGAATCATTTGTGTCCACACATGTATATTACTATATTAATTACAACTGTGTTCCTAATGTTTGGGTGCACACTGTGCATATGATCAATTTCCTGAATTGAACTGAATTCAACCTTGCCGGTCTTCAGACTGACAGATGATGGCATGCAGTTGTCAGTGCAGTTGTTCATGTACAGGGAGCGTTCTATGAATGAGTTGCAACCCCAAAAGGCTTAAATTTTATCAGGCACAGACCCATGTTTTTACCCCTCGGCCAATTTTGGCCATGGGGTATTGTCATCATCTTGTACGTCCGTCTGTCCGTACGTCCGTTCGTGAGCGAGATAGCCGGAAAACTGTTCCGCTGATGAATTCCAAATTTGGTATGCTTATTTACCTAGTCAAGGACCAGAAGCCTATAGAATTGGGGCCTGATTGGGTGGGAACCTTAGCAGCCATCTTTAATTTCATGCAAAATGGATAATGATCCATATCTCGGAAACCATTCAACTGTTCAATACGAAATTTGATATACATCATCGATACATCAAGCAACTTTCAACGAATTACCAAACAGGCTTTTCTGATTAGCTGGGAACCCTGGAGACCATCTTTAATTCATGCGAAATCGATAATGATAGCCTACATGTACATATCTCGGTTACCATTCAATTGTTTTACATGAAGGTTGGTATATATCATCGATACATTCAGATACTTTGAATCGGGGCCTGATTGACTGAAAACCTTGGTGGCCATCTTTAATTTAGGCAAAATCATTAATGATCTCTATATCTGATTCCGTTGGAGTGCTCAGTGTAAAATTTGGTATACAACATTGATGCATCAAGAGACTTACGATGAATGACAGATCTGGTTTCTCTGATTGGGCGGAAATCTTGGCGGCCATCTTTAATTTATTCAAAATCTTTAATGATGTTTATCTCTGATAGCATTCAAATGTTCTATACGAAACTTGATTTACAGCATCGATGTATGAAGAGACTTGCATTAATGAATAACCACATTAGTTCCTCTGAGTGACGGGATCTTTATTATTTATGTAAAATCATTAATGATCTCTATCTCTGACACTGTTCAAATGCTCAATGTAAAATTTGGTATACATTATCGATGCATCATCTCGGTTACTTCTACACGATGTGCCTAGGATAAAGTACTATACTATACACAATTTTTTGTAATTCAGCATCGCAGAAAACCATCGATTGCGTTTTCATGGTAAAAGGGTTAGGAAAGAACTAAAAATACACTTCAATGCAGAGTGATTTTGATTGACGCCAGAAATCGCTCAGAACGCTTCTTCGGCGATCTAGACCCCAGGAGCATCTGGGGCCTGGGCGGCCCCTGGATCCTCACCTGAAGTGCAATGATAGTGGCCGTACCACTTTGAATTTGCTTCCGACGCCCCCTGTATTAACAGACAGTGTCAACGTACTGTTCCAGCTGTCTCCCGTTCAGTGATTGGTCATTCGACCCCGCCATTTTAAACTAATACGAGCATTTTCATTGGATCACTATTAGATAAGACCCACCCCAATCTTCATACACAACCACGCGACTGTCTCAGTTGACTGATGACATAGCGCGGCCTCATTTTTGATTTCAAAATCTGCCGTCTAACTGGGAAAATGCTGTTGTTGCTGCATCAGCCGATCATTGGCCCCCTGTAGAAGATACTATAGGCTAATACATGTAGGCTACCATGCCATGAGATGATGCTTGGGATTGCATTTCGCTCACTTGCACCTACAGGTGGCGACAACTGGTGGCAAATTTAAAATTTGGTTTCCGGGCAACAGGTTGATGCCTTCAGCTTCTCGTCAAATTTGGTTTGCAGATAATGCCTTGAGATGTCACTTGGGGATGCTTCTCGGTGCTTCACTGCATGGAAACTATATCACAGAAGCAATCAACTTTCAGTCAATCGTTCTGAGTTGATCTTAAAACTTGGGAAGGCAGAAAGACCCTTCCACATCCAACGCCTATGAAGCAGCAGTTGCCTCCCTCATGTATATCCCCTGAGACCAACAATGCTAAAAAATATTGCTGCCATTTCGGCGGGGGACCTAGCATCCTCTGGCTGCTTGTATGATACTACAGACAATCATCTCCCTCTGTATTGTTTATATGATACTACAGTCCAACATCTCCCTCTGTATTGTTTATATGATACTACAGTCCAACATCTCCCACTGTCTGGTTATAGGATACTACAGTCCAACATCTCCCACTGTCTGGTTATATGATACTACAGTCCAACACCTCCCTCTGTATGGTTATATGATACTACAGTCCAACATCTCCCTATGTATGGTTATATGACACTACAGTCCAACATCTCCCACTGTCTGGTTATATGATACTACAGTCCAACATCTCCCACTGTCTGGTTATGTGATACTACAGTCCAACATCTCCCTATGTATGGTTATATGATACTACAGTCCAACATCTCCCTATGTATGGTTATATGATACTACAGACAATCATCTCCCTCTGTATTGTTTATATGATACTACAGTCCAACATCTCCTTCTGTATTGTTTATATGATACTACAGTCCAACATCTCTCTCTGTATGGTTATATGATACTACAGTCCAACATCTCCCTCTGTATGGTTATATGACACTACAGTCCAACATCTCCCACTGACTGGTTATATGATACTACAGTCCAACATTTCCCTCTGTATGGTCATATGATACTACAGTCCAACATCTGCCTCTGCATGGTTATATGATACTACAGTTCAACATCTCCCGCTGCATGGTTATATGATACTACAGTCCAATATCTCCCGCCATATGGTTATATGATACTACAGTTCAACATCTCCCTCTGTATGGTTATGTGATACAACAGTTCAACATCTCCCTCTGTATGGTTATATGATACTACAGTCCAACATCTCCCTCTGTGTGGTTATATGATACTACAGATCAACATCTCCCTCTGTATGGTTATATGATACTACAGTCCAACATCTCACCCAGTATGGTTTATATGATACTATAGTTCAACATCTCCCTCTGTATGACTATACGATACTACAGTCCAACATACCCCTCTGTATGGTTATATGATACTACAGTCCAACATCTTCCCCTGTATGGTTATACGATACTACAGTCCAACATCTCCCTCTGTGCGGTTATATGATACCTCAGTCCAACATCTCCCGCCATATGGTTATATGATACTACAGTCCAACATCTCTGTCTGTATGGTTATATGATACTACAGTCCAACATCTCCCTCTGTATGGTTATACGATACTACAGTCCAACATCTCCCACTGTGTGGTTATATGATACTGCAGTCCAACATCTCCCTCGGTATTGTTTATATGATAAAACAGTTCAACATATCCCTATGTATGGTTATATGGCACTACAGTTCCACATCTCCCCTGTATGGCTATATGATACTACAGTCAACATCTCCCTTTGTATGGTTATATGATACTACAGTCCAACATCTTCCACTGTACGGTTATATGATATTACAGTCCAACATCTCCCTCTGTATGGATATATGATAGTACAGTCCAACATCTCCCTCTGTATGGTTATATGATACTACAGTCCAGCATCTTCTTCTGTATGGTTATACGATACTACAGTCCAACATCTTCCTCTGTATGGTTATATGATAGTACAGTACAACATCTCTCTCTGCACGGCTATATGATACTACAGTCCAATATCTCCCTCTGTTTGGTTATATGATACTGCAGTCCAACATCTCCCTCTGTTCGGTTATATGATACTACGGCCCAACATCTCCCTCTGTTTGGTTATATGAAACTACAGTCCAACATCTCAATCTGTTTGGTTATATGATACTACAGTCCAACATCTCCCTCGGTGCGTTTATATGAAACAGCAGTCCAACCACACCCTCTGCTTCGTTATGTGATACTACAGTCCAACTTCTCCCTCTGTTTGTTAATATGATACTACAGTCCAAAATCTCCCGCAGTACGGTTATATGATACTGCAGTCCAACCTCACCCTCCGTTTGGTTATATGATACTACAGTCCTATACCCCCTCTGCACGGCTATATGATACTACAGTCCAACATCTCCCCCTGTAAGTTTATATGATACTACAGTCCTATATCTCCCTCTCCACGGTTATATGATACTACAGTCCAACATCTCCCTCTGTATGGTTATATGATACTACAGTCCTATATCTCCCTACGTACGGTAAAATGATACTACAGTCCAACACCTCCATCTATATGGTTATAAGATACTACAGTCCAACTTCTTCATCTGTATGGTTATATGCTACTACAGCCCAACATCTCCCTCTATATGGTTATATGATACTACAGTCCAACATCTCCCTCTGTATGGTAATATGATACTACAGTCCAACATCTCCCTCTGTATGGTTATATGATTCTACAGACCAACATCTTCCTCTGTAAGGTTATATGATACTACAGTCCATCACCTCCATCTCTATGGTTATGTGATACTACAGACCAACATCACCCTCTGTATGGTTATATGATACTACAGTCAAACATCTTCCTCTGTATGGTTATATGGTACTACAGTCCATCACCTCCCTCTGTATGGTTATATGACACTACAGTTCAACATCTCCCCTGTATGGCTATATGATACTACAGTCCAAAATCTCCCTCTGTAAGGTTATATGATAATACAGTCCAACATCTTCCTGTGTACGGTTAAATGATATTACAGTCCAACATCTCCCACTGTATGGTTATATGATAGTACAGTCCAACATCTCCCTCTGTATGGTTATATGATACTACAGTCCAACATCTTCTTCTGTATGGTTATACGATACTACAGTCCAACATCTTCCTCTATATGGTTATATGATAGTACAGTACAACATCTCCCTCTGTATGGTTATATGATACTACAGCCCTATACCCCCCTCTGCACGGCTATTTGATACTACAGTCCAATATCTCCCTCGGTTTGGTTATATGATGCTGCAGTCCAACATCTCCCTCTGTTTGGTTATATGATACTACGGCCCAACATTTTCCTCTGTTTGGTTATATGATACTACATTCCAACATCTCAATCTGTTTGGTTATATGATACTACAGTCCAACACCTCGCTCTGTTTAGTTATATGATACTATAGTCCAACATCTTCCTCTGTATGGCTATATGATACTACAGTCCACCATCTCCCTCTTTATGGTTATATGATACTGCAGTCCAACATCTCCCTCTGTTTGGTTATATGATGCTGCAGTCCAACATCTCCCTCTATTTGGTTATATGATACTACGGCCCAACATCTCCCTCGGTACGTTTATATGATACAGCAGTCCAACCGCTCCCTCTGCGTCGTTATATGATACTACAGTCCAACATCTCCCTCTGTTTGTTTATATGATACTACAGTCCAACATCTCCATCGGTACGGTTATATGATACTGCAGTCGAACCTCACCCTCCGTTTGGTTATATGATACTACAGTCCTATATCTCCCTCCGTACGGTTATATGATACTACAGTCTAACACCTCCATCTATATGGTTATATGATACTACAGTCCAATATCTTCATCTGTATGGTAATATGATACTACAGCCCAACATCTCCCTCTGTATGGTTATATGATACTACAGTCCAACATCTCCGTCTGCATGGTTATATGATACTACAGTTAAACATTTCTCGCCATATGGTTATATGATACTACAGTCCAACATCTCCCTCTGTATGGTCATATGATACTACAGTCCAACATCTGCCTCTGCATGGTTATATGATACTACAGTCCAACATCTCCCTCTGCATGGTTATATGATACTACAGTCCAATATCTGCCGCCATATGGTTATATGATACTACAGTTCAACATCTCCCTCTGTATGGTTATGTGATACAACAGTTCAACATCTCCCTCTGTATGGTTATATGATACTACAGTCCAACATCTCCCTCTGTGTGGTTATATGATACTACAGATCAACATCTCCCTCTGTATGGTTATATGATACTACAGTCCAACATCTCACCCTGTATGGTTTATATGATACTATAGTTCAACATCTCCCTCTGTATGACTATACGATACTACAGTCCAACATACCCCTCTGTATGGTTATATGATACTACAGTCCAACATATCCCTCTGTATGGTTATACGATACTACAGTCCAACATCTCGCTCTGTACGGTTATATGATACCTCAATCCAACATCTCCCGCCATATGGTTACATGATACTACAGTCCAACATCTCTGTCTGTATGGTTATATGATACTACAGTGCAACACCTCCCTCTGTATGGTTATACGATACTACAGTCCAACATCTCCCACTGTGTGGTTGTATGATGCTACAGACAATCATCTCCCTCTGTATTGTTTATATGATACTACAGTTCAACATATCCCTATGTATGGTTATATGGCACTACAGTTCCACATCTCCCCTATATGGCTATATGATACTACAGTCCAACACCTCCCTTTGTATGGATATATGATACTACAGTCCAACATCTTCCTCTGTACGGTTATATGATATTACAGTCCAACATCTCCCTCTGTATGGTTATATGATACTACAGTCCAACATCTTCTCCTGTATGGTTATACGATACTACAGTCCAACATCTTCCTCTGTATGGTTATATGATACTGCAGTCCAACATCTCCCTCTGTTCGGTTATATGCTACTACGGCCCAACACCTCCCTCTGTTTGGTTATATGATACTACAGTCCAACATCTCAATCTGTTTGGTTATATGATACTACAGTCCAACATCTCCCTCGGTCCGTTTATATGATACAGCAGTCCAACCGCACCCTCTGCTTCGTTATGTGATACTACAGTCCAACATCTCCCTCTGTTTGTTTATATGATACTAGAGTCCAAAATCTCCCTCGGTACGGTTATATGATACTGCAGTCCAACCTCACCCTCCGTTTGGTTATATGATACTACAGTCCTATACCCCCTCTGCACGGCTATATGATACTACAGTCCAACATCTCCCCCTGTATTTTTATATGATACTACAGTCCTATATCTCCCTCTCCACGGTTATATGATACTACAGTCCAACATCTCCCTCTGTATGGTTATATGATACTACAGTCCTATATCTCCCTACGTACGGTTATATGATACTACAGTCCAGCACCTCCATCTATATGGTTATAAGATACTACAGTCCAACTTCTTCATCTGTATGGTTATATGATACTACAGCCCAACATCTCCCTCTATATGGTTATATGATACTACAGTCCAACATCTCCCTCTGTATGGTAATATGATACTACAGTCCAACATCTCCCTCTGTATGGTTATATGATTCTATAGTCCAACACCTTCCTCTGTAAGGTTATATGATACTACAGTCCATCATCTCCATCTCTTTGGTTATGTGATACTACAGACCAACATCCCCCTCTGTATGGTTATATGATACTACAGTCCAACATCTTCTTCTGTATGGTTATATGGTACTACAGGCCATCACCTCCCTCTGTCTGGTTATATGATACTACAGTCCAACATCTCCCTCTGTACGGTAATATGATACTGCAGTTCGACGTCTCCCTCTGTTTTATATGATACAGCAGTCCAAACGCACCCTCTGCTTCGTTATGTGATACTACAGTCCAACATCTCCCTCTGTTTGTTTATATGATACTACAGCCCAACATCTTCCTCTATATGGTTATATGATACTACAGTCCAACATCTCCCTCTGTATGGTAATATGATACTACAGTCCAACATCTCCCTCTGTATGGTTATATGATTCTACAGTCCAACATCTTCCTCTGTAAGGTTATATGATACTACAGTCCATCACCTCCATCTCTATGGTTATGTGATACTACAGACCAACATCACCCTCTGTATGGTTATATGTTACTACAGTCCAACATCTTCCTCTGTATGGTTATATGGTACTACAGTCCATCACATCCCTCTGTATGGTTATATGATAGTACAGTCCAACATCTCCCTCTGTATGGTTATATGACAGTACAGTTCAACATCTCCCCTGTATGGCTATGTGATACTACAGTCCAACATCTCCCTCTGTAAGGTTATATGATAATACAGTTCAACATCTTCCTCTGTACGGTTATATGATATTACAGTCCAACATCTCCCTCTGTATGGTTATATGATAGTACAGTCCAACATCTCCCTCTGTATGGTTATATGATACTACAGTCCAACATCTTCTTCTGTATGGTTATACGATACTACAGTCCAACATCTTCCTCTGTATGGTTATATGATAGTACAGTACAACATCTCCCTCTGTATGGTTATATGATACTACATCCCTATACCCCCCTCTGCACGGCTATTTGATACTACAATCCAATATCTCCCTCTGTTTGGTTATATGATGCTGCAGTCCAACATCTCCCTCTGTTTGGTTATATGATACTACGGCCCAACATCTTCCTCTGTTTGGTTATATGATACTACAGTCCAGCATCTCAATCTGTTTGGTTATACGATACTACAGTCCAACACCTCGCTCTGTTTGGTTATGTGATACTATAGTCCAACATCTCCCTCTGTATGGTTATATGATACTACAGTCCACCATCTCCCTCTTTATGGTTATATGATACTGCAGTCCAACATCTCCGTCTGTTTGGTTATATGATACTGCAGTCCAACATCTCCCTCTATTTAGTTATATGATACTACGGCCCAATATTTCCCTCGGTACGTTTATATGATACAGCAGTCCAACCGCACCCTCTGCGTCGTTATATGATACTACAGTCCAACATCTCCCTCTGTCTGTTTATATGATACTACAGTCCAAAATCTCCCTCGGTACGGTTATATGATACTGCAGTCCAACCTCACCCTCCGTTTGGTTATATGATAGTACAGTCCAACATCTCCCTCTGTATGCTTATATGATACTACAGTCCTATATCTCCCTCCGTACGATTATATGATACTACAGTCCAACACCTCCATCTATATGGTTATATGATACTACAGTCCAACATTTTCATCTGTATGGTTATATGGTACTACAGCCCAACATCTCCCTCTGTATGGTTATATGATACTACAGTCCAACATCTCCGTCTGCATGGTTATATGATACTACAGTTAAACATCTCTCACCATATGGTTATATGATACTACAGTCCAACATCTCCCTCTGTATGGTCATATGATACTACAGTCCAACATCTGCCTCTGCATGGTTATATGATACTACAGTCCAACATCTCCCTCTGCATGGCTATATGATACTACAGTCCAACATCTCCCTAGGTATGGTTATATGATACTACAGTCCAACATCTTCTCCTGTATGGTTATACGATACTACAGTCCAACATCTTCCTCTGTATGGTTATATGATAGTACAGTACAACATCTCCCTCTGCACGGCTATATGATACTACAGTCCAATATCTCCCTCTGTTTGGTTATATGATACTGCAGTCCAACATCTCCCTCTGTTCGGTTATATGATACTACGGCCCACATCTCCCTCTGTTTGGTTATATGATACTACAGTCCAACATCTCAATCTGATTGGTTATATGACACTACAGTCCAACATCTCCCTCGGTGCGTTTATATGATACAGCAGTCCAACCGCACCCTCTGCTTCGTTATGTGATACTACAGTCCAACATCTCCCTCTTTTTGTTTATATGATACTACAGTCCAAAATCTCCCTCAGTACGGTTATATGATACTGCAGTTCAACCTCACCCTCCGTTTGGCTATATGATACTACAGTCCTATACCCCCTCTGCACGGCTATATGATACTACAGTCCAACATCTCCCCCTGTATGTTTATATGATACTACAGTCCTATATCTCCCTCTCCACGGTTATATGATACTACAGTCCAACATCTCCCTCTGTATGGTTATATGATACTACAGTCCTATATCTCCCTACGTACGGCTATATGATACTACAGTCCAACACCTCCATCTATATGGTTATAAGATACTACAGTCCAACTTCTTCATCTGTATGGTTATATGATACTACAGCCCAACATCTCCCTCTATATGGTTATATGATACTACAGTCCAACATCTCCCTCTGTATGGTAATATGATACTACAGTCCAACATCTCCCTCTGTATGGTTATATGATTCTACAGTCCAACATCTTCCTCTGTAAGGTTATATGATACTACAGTCCATCACCTCCATCTCTATGGTTATGTGATACTACAGACCAACATCACCCTCTGTATGGTTATATGATACTACAGTCCAACATCTTCCTCTGTATGGTTATATGGTACTTCAGTCCATCACCTCCCTCTGTCTGGTTATATGATACTACAGTCCAACATCTCCCTCTGTACGGTAATATGATACTGCAGTCCGACGTCTCCCTCTGTTTTATATGATACAGCAGTCCAACCGCAACCTCTACTTCGTTATGTGATACTACAGTCCAACATCTTCCTCTGTGTGTTTATATGATACTACAGTCCAAAATCTCTCTCGGTTCGGTTATATGATACTTCAGTCCAACCTCACCCTCCGTTTGGTTATATGATACTACAGTCCAACATCTCCATCTGTATGTTTATATGATACTACAGTCCAACATCTCCCTCTGTATGGTTATAGGATACTACAGTCCAACATGTTCATCTGTATGGTTATATGATACTACAGCCCAACATCTCCCTCTGTATGGTTATATGATACTACAGTCCAACATCTCCCTCTGTATGGTAATATGATACTACAGTCCAACATCTCCCTCTGTGTGGTTATATGATTCTACAGCCCAACATGTCCCTCTATATGGTTATATGATACTACAGTGCAACATCTCCCTCTGTATGGTAATATGATACTACAGTCCAACATCTCCCTCTGTATGGTTATATGATTCTACAGTCCAACATCTTCCTCTGTAAGGTTATATGATACTACAGTCCATCACCTCCATCTCTATGGTTATGTGATACTACAGACCAACATCACCCTCTGTATGGTTATATGATACTACAGTCCAACATCTCCGTCTGTATGGTTATATGGTACTACAGTCCATCACCTCCCTCTGTCTGGTTATATGATACTACAGTCCAACATCTCCCTCTGTACGGTAATATGATACTGCAGTCCGACGTCTCCCTCTGTTTTATATGATACAGCAGTCCAACCGCACCCTCTGCTTCGTTATGTGATACTACAGTCCAACATCTCTCTCTGTTTGTTTATATGATACTACAGTCCAAAATCTCCCTCGGTACGGTTATATGATACTACAGTCCAACACCTCCATCTATATGGTTATAAGATACTACAGTCCAACATCTTCATCTGTATGGTTATATGATACTACAGCCCAACATCTCCCTCTGTATGGTTATATGATACTACAGTCCAACATCTCCCTCTGTATGGTAATATGATACTACAGTCCAACATCTCGATCTCTATGGTTATGTTATACTACAGACCAACATCACCCTCTGTATGGTTATATGATACTACAGTCCAACATCTCCCTCTGTATGGTTATATGGTACTACAGTCCATCACCTCCCTCTGTCGGGTTATATGATACTACAGTCCAACATCTCCCTCTTTACGGTAATATGATACTGCAGTCCGACGTCTCCCTCTGTTTTGTTATATTATACTACAGTCCATCATCTCCCTCTGTTTGGTTATATAATATTACAGCCCAAAATCTCCCTCGCTACGGTATGATACTACAGTCCAACATCTCCCTCTGTAACTTTACATGATACTACAGTCCAACATCTCCCTCTGTACGGTTATATGATACTGCAGTCCGACGTCTCCCTCTGTTTTGTTATATTATACTACAGTCCAACATCTCCCTCTGCCTGGTTATATGATACTACAGTCCAACATCTCCCTCTGCTTGGTTATATGATAATACAGTCCAACACCTCCCTATGTACGGTTATATGATACTACAGTCCAACACCTCCCTCTGTATGGTTATATGATACTACAGTCCAATCTCTCTCACTGTATTGTTATATGATACTAAAGTCCAACATCTCCCTCTGTAGGGTTATGTGATACTACAGTCCAACCTCACCCTCCGTATGTTTATATGATACTACAGTCCTACATCTCTCTCTGTGTGGTTACGCAGTTCAACATCACCCTCTGTATGGTTATATGATACTACAGTCAAGTATCTCCCTCTGTACGGTTATATGATACTACAGTCCAACACCTCCCTCTGTATGGTTATATGATAGTATACTCCAAAATCTCCCTCTGTATGGTTATATGATACTACAGTCCATCATCTCCCGCCATATGGTTATATGATACTAAAGTCCAACATCTCCCTCTGTACGGTTATATGATACTGCAGTCCAACATCTCCCTCTGTACGGTTATATGATACTACAGTACAACACCTCCCTCTGTATTGTTATAGGAAACTTCAGTCCAACATCTCCCTCTGTATGATTATATAATATTACAGTCCAGCATCTCCCTCTGTACGGTTATATGATACTACAGTCCAACATTTCCCTCTGTACGGTTATATGATACTACAGACCAACATCACCCTCTGTATGGTTATATGATACTACAGTTCAATATCTTCCTCTGTATGGTTATATGATACTAAAGTCCAACATCACCCTCTGTATGGTTATATGATATTACAGTCCAACATCTCCCTCTGTACGTTATATGATACTACAGTCCAACATTTCCCTCCGTATGGTTTTATGATACTACAGTCAAACACCTCCCTCTGTACGGTTATATGATACTACAGTTCAACATCTCCCTCTGTATGGTAATATGCCACTACAGTCCAACATTTCTCTCTGTATGGTTATATGATACTACAGTCCAACACCTCCCTCTGTATGGTTATATGATACTACAGTCCAACATCTCCCTCTGTATGGTTATATAATACTACAGTCCAACATCTCCCTCTGCATGGTTATATGATACTACAGTCCAACATCTCCCTCTGTATGGTTATATGATATTACAGTCCAACACCACCCTCTGTATGGTTACATGATACTACATTCCAACACCTCCCTCCGTATGGTTATATGATGCTACAGTCCAACACCTCCCTCTGTACGGTTATATGATACTACAGTCCAACATCTCCCTCTGTATGGTTACATGATACTACAGTCCAACATTTCCCTCTGTATGGTTATATGATACTACAGTCCAACGTTTTCCTCTGTATCGTTATATGATATTACATTCCAACACCTCCCTCTGTATGGTTATATGATACTAGAGTCCAACATCTCCCTCGGTAGGGTTATAAGATACCACAGTGCAACAGTTCCCTCTGTATGGTTATACGATACTACAGTCCAATATCTCCCTCTGTATGGTTTTATGATACTACAGTCCAACATCTCCCGCCATATGGTTATATGATACTACAGTCCAACACCTCCCTCTGTATGGTGATATGATACTACAGTCCAACATCTCCCTCTGTATGGTTATATGATACTACAGTCCAACACCACCCTCTGTATGGTTATATGATACTTCAGTCCAACATCTCCCGCCATATGGTTATATGATACTACAGTTCAACATCTCCCGTCATATGGTTATATTATACTACAGTCCAACATCTCCCTCTGTATGGTAATATGCCACTACAGTCCAACATTTCCCTCTGTATGGTTATATGATACTACAGTCCAACACCTCCCTCTGTATGGTTATATGATACTACAGTCCAACATCTCCCTCTGTATGGTTATATAATACTACAGTCCAACATCTCCCTCTGTATGGTGATATGATACTACAGTCCAACATCTCCCTCTGTACGGTTATATGATACCACAGTCCAACATCTCCCTCTGTATGGTTGTATGATACTACAGTCCAACATCTCCCGCCATATGGTTATATGATACTACAGTTCAACATCTCCCGTCATATGGTTATATTATACTACAGTCCAACATCTCCCGCCATATGGTTATATGATACTACAGTCCAACATCTCCCTTTGTATGGTTATATGATGCTACAGCCCAACATCTTCCTCTGTATGGTTATATGAAACTACAGTCCAACATCTCCCTCTGTATGGTTATATGATACTACAGTCCAACATCTCCCTCTGTATGGTTATATGATACTGCAGTCCAACATCTCCCTCTGCATGGTTAAGTGTATTTAATTATGTACCTGAATTCGAATTTTCCAAAAAGGAGAGGAGAAAAATGAAATAAAATTTATCTACAAACACTTCTCCATTTATATCGATCACTTGTTCATTCCAAGCTTGATTATGACTCTATTGTTTACAACGGTGCAAGCAAGACAAACTTGGCAAAGCTAGATCCTATTCTCCATCAAGGACTAAGATTTTGCCTTGCAGCGTTCAGAAAATCCCCTAAAGAAAGCTTATGTCGAAGCAGATGGATTTCCTTTAGTATGTCGAAGAATTAAATTATCACTGCAGTATATCACAGAATTGCGATCAAATCATTCGAATCCTGCATATAACTGTGTTTTCAACCCTCATTACGTAGATTTCTATTTAAAGAACCCCTCCATTATTCCACTTGTAGCAGCTGGTATTAAGTCTAGTCAAATTTTACCTAACAAACTCTTACCAATTCCACCATGGCATTTAGCCAAACCAGAAGTAGATATTACACTAACGAAATATAAAAATGCAGACACGAGCCAGCTCGTGTATACACAAGATTTTGGTCTACTGAGAGAAAAATACAGATCGCATCAGGCTATTTGTACAGATGTTTCTATAGATGGTGAGAGGGTAGCATGTGCTACTATCTTTAGTTCCAAAACTAAAATCTGTCGACTACCAGGAAAAAGTTCGGTATTCACTGCAGAAGCAAAAGCTATATTGTTGGCTTTGGAAGGTATTGGGTCCATTAAAAGGAAAAAAAATATGCTATATTCTCAGATTCACTGTCATGCCTTCAAGTGATTAAAAGTGGAACTTCAACTCATCCCACCATCTTGAATATTCAACAATTATATGACTGTAGATTTGATCAACAGATTGATATTGTGTTTTGATGGTTGCCTAGTCACGTTGGCATCAAAGGTAATACTGAGACTGATAAAATTGCTAAGGCAGCCCTAGATAATGAGGTTGATCCTGTTGGAATCCCATATAACGATTTCAGACCCTCTATCTGTACTTATGTGAGAAAGCTGTTTCAATATTTATGGGATGCTGTGAATAATAACAAACTTCATGAGTTCAGTAAAACTGTAGGCTATACTTATCTGAGCAGCCAGAAACGATTCGATCAAGCCATGAGCAGGCGATGTAGAATCGGCCATGCACGATTAACTCACGAGCATTCGCTGAAAAAAAGAGTCAGTCCCAAGGTGTATTCCATGCCACGAAGATCTCACAGTGAAACATATCCTTATCGACTGTATAGATTTTAAGATTGTATGGGATTCTTTTTATCGAGCAGCTACTTTAGAAGATCTTTTAGTCGGGTGAAAGAAATCTTAGGTTATTTGAGAGAAATCGGTTTGTTGTATAAGTTTTAATGTGTGTATGTTTTAATGTGTTGGATTACTAAGTTATTAACTTGAATACTTAGAATTTTGTTTGATCGTCGCTATATAGCTGAAATATTGCTGAACGCGACGTTAAACCTTAATTCTCTCTCTCTCTCTCTCCAACATTATTAACACCAGGGGTCGGGATGTAAGCCCGATAGGCCTACTTCAGTGGGAATATAACATGGATGATGCGACTGAAGTGTTGTATTCCATCAGTAAACGCATGTGTAAAACATACTTACAAATTATGACCAAATTGTTCTCGGATAATTCACTGTTTTGTTGTGAAATATTTGCATGTTTATTCACAATAATGTAAGACTAAGATTCTTTGTGTCGGTATTTCATAGTGCACTGCTGACGTTCAACATTTACGTCCGATTGCGGGAGACGCTGAGAGGGGCGTGTATTTATTTCGTTTCCTGAATGAACCTCGCGTTAATCGATTTCACCCTGGCAGCTGCATGTCATGTTACAATATGCTGTCTGTCAAACTTTCCCAGTCAACCAACCGTTGTGTCGCTTTGAGGCGCTTGTAGAAAGGGGCGGGGCAGGTCGTTCGAGGAATGCATTATGTTAATGAGATCACGTTAATGTCATTTACATTAGTGTATGAGGATTAATAAGATAGCCTATGGTAATTTGTAACCGCGTCGAGTGGAGGCCTGAGTATTGTATACACATGTTCGTTCAGGCAATATTGTGAGCACGTTAGAAAGCCGAGTTTGCTTCGTGACAGATTCTGACTTAGTCTTAACTACAATATATCATCCCGTAAACACTTAGAACCCAGGGTTCGGACTTTAAGCCGGAAAAATTTGTTTTCTCAGTTAATGAAGATCGTAGAGAGAATTTCTCGGAGTATATGACAGTTTATAACAACGATTAAGATTGTTAGTTGGCTAAGACCCCGTCACCCTGTACTCCTTGATGTAATACATACAAGCAGAGCTGCGGGTTAGATAGGTAGGTGAGTGGAGCTGTGAGCCTGTTCCAGACCCTGGACGGAAATAAAGGACAGGACAGCCCAGTCTCCGACATACGGATTACTCTAAGGTGGGTACCTTCTCTTTTCTTTGACATCACGCGCTCTCTATTCGCTCTCTCCAAATAGGAGACGTACACCAACTGAGGACAAACACGTCTCCTATTCTTTGAACTTGCTAAGTGTATTTATTCAGCAATTTTGACGTGACACCTGCTAAAAGTTTCAAATGGAGAAGAAGTGGGGGCCGAGCCTTAATCTGGTCACTGTATCTATATGATGCTGTGATATTGTTTGTTATACTATTTTCTCCATTCATTAGATGGTCCGACCTCACTGAAGGCTTTAACCTCATTCCCAATCTATGAGTGTATCCACTCAAATTTCGAGAACTCCTTGTGGAAAACGGTCATCAAATTGGGACTTTTCATTCCAGATGAAATCATTATGTGAATTATAGTATAATCACAGTATAATATGTATAATAAGCACACAAATAAATTTAAAAAAAATATATCTATTTGGGCAAGTGAATAAAATGAGAGGATAAACATGCGATAATTAATCACGCCTTGTTGACATTGATGTATCGGTCACATCCTCTGCATTTTTTACATGGCATTTTCTTCATGTTTTCGCAGACATAATTCACAAGGGATCGGCACTGTTAACCGAGGCCTAATAACACCTGATGACAGTTATATTGGAGTTTAAAACTTCCACTGAAACAATTAGCGCATTGTGTCAAGCTCGTAAATAAATAGAAGTTTTGTAAGAATAGAACAAGAGCGATATGAGGAGGTATCATTGTTGTGGGTTAAATTAACAGGTAAAAGCCGTTGAAGCTGTAACCCGGAAATGCATACACGCTGAGGAACAATTGCAGTTGGCATGACATCTGTACGGCATGTTTTTTGTTGCAGGTCGGTATTTGAGCCAATCAAATTGAGATCTAGTCGATGAGGAGGGCCTGTCTGGTATACTGTGCAGAGAATTAAACTCGTGACGGGACTCTAATTGTGAGCAGTCTGGCGAACACTGCCTCCTTCCTGGCTTCTGACAGTTCACCGATTAGTTGCTGTTTCCAGCATCCAATTCCGAATTCAACCTGCTTATAAGTTTATTAACGATCAGACTTTATAGTGGAAACTCCACAATTTGGAAATCATAAAAATACATTTTGGCGAATTTTGCAGAACCAAAGGAAACATCTGAGAGGAACTGACAGAAGACCGACATAAATGAAAATACTACCATAGCTCGAGATTAACGGCACCCTGTAATACGGCCATTCAATATCGATGAGGGTCTGGGATTGACACAAGCTAGCGTGAGGACATTGAGACAATATCTTCCATCCCAGCCCGACGACACTGAATACATTGACAAGTTTGGACAACATTGTATTATATGAAGAATAGGGTACATGTATGTCACCGCTAGTCGATTAGGGTATATATGTCACCGCTAGTCGATTCCTAGAGAGCGACAGAAGATCAAGTCCCAAGCTTTCAATATTATATTGAAATCTACTACCCGGAGTGGACACTGGATCGTATGAATCAAGAGAGGAGATATTGAGTGGATCAGAGGACGGGGACTAACACGGACGAGCTCGGCCCCACCTGGAGGCCCACCCAGTATGACTGAACACTGTATGGGCGAAGCTGGCTGTTCTTGTCACCCGGCCGCAACCTCAGGTCTCTACACCTACAGCTACCCCCTGATGGCCTCCCAGGCCCACGGGCTCTACACTGCCTCTCCCTATGCCGGACAGGGTGTCCTCGGCACGAACGCTTCCTCCATCTATAACCCTACCGTAAGTATATTACTTACATAGTTTGTAATGATCAGTTTAACACGCTATAGTGATGATGGGATCTGTATAACACACTATTGAGTTGTATAGGAGGATTTCTGTTCTGGCTATAGAGTAATCCTAACACGTTATCATCATCAGTTCTGTATGTATGCCCCCGGGCTAGATCACTATTGTCAGTATTAGCTTTCACATATTCGCCTTCCTCATTTATTATAAACAATGTAATGCCAATATTTCCTCTCAATAATATATGAACCCACCATAACAAACCAAATAGAAATCACATTTACTGCTGATCATATATGTTTTAATAGAGCGTTCTTGATATATACAGGAAATTATCTGATGATTTGGCATATTCTGTTAAACAAGTTTGGACAAATTTAAACGTGTAGCATCAATTCTTCCCAACATAAACACTGTGAAAGACACATTCTCGTCAAATGGGTATTTGGGCGGGAGGGGGGATGTGGGCGGTGGGGAGGACAAAGACCATTTTGGCCCCCAATATTTGTGACTGAAATGCCTCGAAATTCCCAAATTTTCTGAGGAAGAAAAGGAGGGATACCTTCTCCCTGTTCCACCAAAATCTGCTTCTACCCTACCTCTCCCCTCCAATATTGTGCCTCCACCCTACCTCTCCCCTCCAGTATTGTGCCTCCACCCTACCTCTCCCCTCCCCCTCCAGTATTGTGCCTCCACCCTACCTCTCCCCTCCCCCTCCAGTATTGTGCCTCCACCCTACCTCTCCCCTCCCCCTCCAGTATTTTAGACGCATGTATGGTCGTACATATCCAATTTTGTTTGAGATTAATTGATATATTAGCGGAGCTGATGGAATATGACTGTTGTCAGTATCAGATCAGAATGAAAAAAACATGCTGAAAATGTTGTTGGAAACTAATAATTGTCCCATCTTCTTAAAGTTAACCCACATTCACGCATGTCACACCATTCCCTTTCTAAATAATTTGTCTTTGGTGAATATAAAGTAATTTATTAATCTTGAAAGATTTAGTTAGAAACTAATATTCTAAATGTTCTCAAATTTTGTTTTCTTATTCCCTCATAGAAATACATACGTGGGCGATATGTTCTTGGAGGACATGTTCACCGAACCCGCAAACCAATATTGTATAAATCAATTGAACAGTCTCTATCAGTCATCACAAATATATAAGTGAGTGTGGACCATGAAACAATAACCGAAATCCTGATAACTGAAACATCGAGAAAATCTTCTCAGGCGAAACCAAAATATTATTTAAAAAACATACTTTTTCTTCATATTTTTTACCATTTCGACATAGGTTTCCTCTGAATATATTTGAAGCTCACTTGTTTAGGTTCCTATATTAATTTTCATTATTTATATGAAAGTGTTGTTGAAATAATAAGTCTGACACTTAATGTGTATCCGTGCTTGTAACCGTTTATGATATGTACTGGTATTCCACTTTATCAATGTGGAGGCTGTCATCATGATACATTCAACTGTTCACCCTATCTTATTAAACATATACAAATCGTTTGAAATAATTGAATGAATACAAAACAAGTAACTTCGTATTTTGAACCTTCACATCGACATTTTATTCTTTTTATATTTATTTAATCCACACATGTGTGTATCAACTCTGTCGAACAATATAGCCGAGTATCTTTTTTTGTAGGTTAATCAGACGATTCGTAGTAATAATACGTGCTATTTAGTGTTATTTAACAAGATATATTAGCAACCACAATTTCAAATTATTTCCTGTGGGTATATATTCAATCGAATACTATACTAATAAAGCATATTGCATTTAAAATTCCAACCGCTTCTGCATTTTATTACGTCATAGTCATTCAGTGCTTAACCATAAAATAACTCTATAATGTCTTCGTTCATGTTCATTCCTATCACAAAAATAATGACATAAACAGAAGCTTTAATAATAGGAAAAGAAAAACATGTTGATTATATTTATAAACAAAAAAATAAATTAAACTTGAAAATTGATCAGACGTTGTTAATTATGGCCTGGGGCAGGAAGGCACCATCTCACACTTTTGATTGTTTGGCTGTTGATGGGATCTTGTCCATCACGAAATAACCTCTCCAACTTTACAACCACCCACATTATAGAGAATTATGAAGATTTCCCTTCGTATATAAAAACCGAAATCATCTTTGAAATTATTCTTCTGTTAGAAAGCATTTCCTGAATTTTAATAAGCTTACGTAATGGTTACAATCACGTATAGCGGATGGAAATTTGGCCCAAATTGCCTGACTATGTATACTTTTTCCCAGGCAGGTGTTGTTTCGGTGAAGTATTTTTTCTGTGATTAGCAGATGTAGTAACAGATGGAATTTTGTGATACTCATCGAGGTTTTTGTCAGTATAGAAGACGATATTTATCCAATATACAAAACAGTGTGTGTCTAGTAAAGAAGACGTTTTTTGTTTTTTTCAATGTAGAAGATTAAAACTTTTTATTCGCGTATAATTATAGGATTCTGAATTAAAACAATAAAGAATTCCGAATCCTACAGCCTGTCACCTAATATTATATATCATATATTTAAATCACCAAATTGCTGTTGGTGTTTCTTTCTGTTTCTTGTTTCTCCGTGAGCTATCAATTGCAAATTTCTTACTTTCGAGGAATGAAGATCTGTTGTAAATTTATTAAATTTGAGAAGGTGCATTTGTTGAGAAAACAGCGAATAAACACCAAGAAGTATCGCGATAAATCCTTTAGATTGACTTATCTTCAATAAAAATAAAAATAAATCACGATACATATTTTGACAAAGGAGATGGCTATATAATTAGACTCATGAAAGTCTGTGGTAGAGTAGGGGGACATACACGTACTTGAAACATGTTATCGGCTCACTTACTGGAAACATATTATGTTATCGTCTCAATTACTAGAAACATATTATCGTCTCAATTACTTGAAACATAGAAACATGTTATCGTCTCAATTACTTGAAATATAGAAACATGTTATCGTCTCAATTACTGAAAACATATTATGTTATCGTCTCAATTACTAGAAACATATTATTGTCTCGATTAATGAAAACATGTTATCGTCTCAATTACTAGAAACATGTTATCGTCTCAATTATTGGAAACATGTCATCGTCTCAATTACTGGAAACATGTTATCGTCTTAATTACTTGGAACATATTATTGTCTCAATTACTGGAAACATGTTATCGTCTCAATTACTCTTCTATGCCTTCATAAATACAGTGATATAGAAGGGAATTATAACGGACATCATTCCCACTGTGAAGTAGAATGATTATAACGAACATCAGTCCAACTATGAAGTAGAATAATTAAAACGTTCATCAAACATAGGAGGGAACTGTAACGGTCATCAATTTCACTATGAAGTAGAATAATTGTAACGGTCATCAATCCCACTGTGAAGTAGAATAATTAAAACGGTCATCAGTCCCACACGAAATTCAATAACCAACACGAGGTTCAATATCCAATACGAGGTGATTGAAATCACCTTGAATGCGATGTTAAACCAAATTCCACCCTCCAACACGAGGTTCAATTTCCAACTCGAGGTTCAATATCCAACTGGCGGTTTACTATCCAATACGAGGATCAATATCCAATACGAGGATCAATATCCAATACGAGGATCAATATCCAACATAAGGGTCAATATCCAATACTAGGCTTAATATCCAATTGGAGGTTCAATGTCCAACACGAGGTTCAATATCTAATACGAGGTGAGTGAAATCACCTTGAATGTGACGTTAAACCAAATTTCACCCTCCAACACGAGGTTCAATTTCCAACTCAAGGTTCAGTATCCTACTGAGGGTTAACTATCCAATAGGAGGATCAATATCCAATACGAGGTTCAATTTCCAACACGAGGTTTAATATCCAACACGAGTTTCAATATTCAACACGAGCTTTAACACGAGGATCAACATCCAATACGAGGTTCAATATCCAATACGAGGTGAGTGAATTAACCTTGAATGTGACGTTAAACGAATCCCCCCCCCCCCTTCAAAACAAGGTTCAATTTCCAACTCGAGGTTCAATATCCAACTGGAGGTTCACTATCCAATACGAGGTTCAATGTCCAACACGAGGATTAATATCCAACACGAGTTTCAATATTCAATCGGAGGTTTAATATCCAATACGAGGTTCAATTATCCAATGCGAGGATCAAAGTATGGAACTTAAAGAACAAAATGTATTTCTATTCTTTGCCAGCAGCGGTAAATATAAATGGAGGGTATGTGGAAGACGTTCTACATCTCCACTATCATTGCTTGTTATATCTTACTTCATACTTGTTCATGGTAAATTCTTCTGGTGGCTATAGGCCTGGGCTCCCCCCCGTCTCCCCAATCCCCCTTGTGTAAAGTCATGTCCATATTAGCAGAAAAATATAGCCCAATTTGAAAAGGGTTTTGTCTCCCTTGGTCCACTAGGGGCGTATTGGTGCAGCGAACTTCCGGTAAGTACCAAAGGCCATCACAAGTAGTTTCAGAAATTAAATATTCTATTTTTCTAGAAAATTGTCTTCCTACTGTTCATGTATACAGGATCTATCGGTTTTATCTTCTGTGTTAGTTCTTTCTAGGACGTTGAAAACCAAGAACATTGTCACAAATATACCTTCCGCCCCGACTTCGCCCCCATCTAGCCATTATGACCCCCCTCGCAACCAAACTTTTCATCGCAGCTCAAAGCGAAGAGAACAAAAGAGTGTTCTCAGAAAATCGTGTTGTCGTGTTTTCATGTTGTCATGTTTTCGGTCTTTTCTGTTCAGTTTTTTTTTGCATTTTTCTTGCCTAAAATTTCTTACATAAAAATATTCGTTTTGCCCAATCAAATTCATTCCCTGTCATATTAGTCAGTCTTTGAGGGAAAATATCGAAAAATAAATTCGAAAAATCGGTTCAAAATATAGGTGAGAGATGGCTTCCGATAAGATTACTTCACTGTGTCGTCATCATGGTGGTCATCTTGGGGTTTTTTTTCTTTTCATTTCCGCATAGGGCTTGACCCAAATATATAGTATGGAAAGTTTCAGCGCACTACCCCACGTAACGAAAATAATAGCCCCCCCCCCCCCCTCCCCAGGCTGGGACAGACCGTACAGGAATGGTGGGGTTAAACAGAGTAATTACTACCGTATTTGTGACCATGGAGATGAGAGCTGTGACAATTTGGGTTTTTTAACTATTCATTATTGGCATGTGAATTTCTGCGGATCTTGAAAGTGAAGGGATGCAGAAAATACTGACAATACTGAGTCTAATTAAACCATAGACGATCTGAATAGACAGCCCTGACTTTTATTATATAACTGATAGACACAATTCCATTTCATATGTTGTATATCATCCATATTCATGAAGATCGGTTACTGCGGTCTTTTTGAAGTCGTACATTAGACCGTTGAAGACAAAATCCTATATCTAATCACAAATTTCGTGATGTTGGGTATAGTTAGAAGCTAAAACGGGAGCTATGGTATTTTGATTGTGCAACTGTGTTACACATAATTGAACATGTGAACGAGGTAATATCGCTGTCTGTTCCACTTAAGTTGGCGACAACATGGGCAAAACTTATTACGACACTGAATCACGGGGTTAAACAACTAAAATTGCAAGACTAGCATTTTATTAATGAGTAATTAGCATATAGTATCAAATATGTAAAAGCCACAAGACTGTGCGTGGTTGGGATTAATCGGTTGTCTGTTGTTTAGAACATGTTTCTCTGGCGGTCTGACATGGGCCTGGTCAGCGGGAGATCACCGTCAGTGGGTCACTCCACACCGTAATCATCACGTACACTGCACCATGGACAACCACAAACACACAGATGCACGAACGGCCTGATTTTGCCTGTGCTGTTCTTCGGATATTTGTCGATGACTCGAGAACGAGGCTGAGGGTTAGGGTTGACAGTCGAACACGTAGGCCGAGAGTGTACGAATTTCAACAAGGAAGGCCTGTCCAGGTAGCCCCTGAACTTACTCGACTGTACACGCGTTTTCGGTGCGTCTGCGCACCGTGCGGTCCTAGAATCGTATACATCAGTATCAGTTCATTCAGCTTCATTGGGGTATTGAACTAACTATTGACGTACTTGTATCGATGGGTGGTTAGACGAGGGATCAAATAAGCAGAACGATCACATAGCAGTCAGACAAATGTTACTTGGGACGGGGAGGAAATTGGATGGGGGTGGTGGGAGGGGATATGTATGGTTGGCCATCCCTGCCAGAATTCGTCATTTAGAGGCTGCCTCTAAATAATATATACCATGGTATAAAATGCCAAGCCTGCCATAATTCGTATTTAGAGGCTGCCTCTAATTATTTTGTACCATGGTATCAAATGCCGAGCCTGCCATAATCCCTATTTAGAGGATGCTGTAAATCGCCAAGCCTGCCACAATTCGTATTTAGAGGCTGCCTCTAATTATTTTGTACCATGGTATAAAATCGCCAAGCCTGCCATAATTCCTATTTAGAGGATGCCTCTAATTCATTTTAGCCGTAAGTCGTAAATTTTCGCCTTCTTATTACTTCCACCAATGATATGCGCTTTCACAAATTTGGTGCCATATCTCTACGCTTGTTACAAGTTTACTCATTGGTCAAATTTAATATTCTTGATATGACATCGAGTTGTTTATGACTTACGGCTAAAATGAATTAGAGGCATCCTCTAAATAGGAATTATGGCAGGCTTGGCGATTTTATACCATGGTACAAAATAATTAGAGGCAGCCTCTAAATACGAATTATGGCAGGCTCGGCATTTTATACCATGGTATATATTATTTACAGGCAGCCTCTAAATACGAATTGTGGCAGGCTTGGCGATTTAGAGGCATCCTCTAAATAGGAATTATGGCAGGCTCGGCATTTTATACCATGGTACAAAATAATTAGAGGCAGCCTCTAAATACGAATTATGGCAGACTTGGCATTTTATACCATGGTATATATTATTTAGAGGCAGCCTCTAAATGACGAATTCTGGCAGGGATGGCCAACCATAGATATGGTAACTTATGGAAGTGAGGTCTTTGAATTTTACACGAAGGAATCACCGGATGAATAAAAGTTAAGATTTGATAGTCCATTTTCACCATGCTTGTATGAACCATCATCCGGCGTAACGCATGCGCATGTGTGTCGAGACGATCTGTGTGGCACAAGGGTAAAGGGGCAGGGATAGGGTACGGTGCTGTAAGATGGAACGGGTCAATTAGACAGGGCGAAAAATACTGATAAAGAGATATTTGGGAAAATGCATAAATAAACTCGAAAGGTAAATATAAGCACGTGCGCCGGCATAACGATAAGGAGTAAATAGAGGAGTCTTACATGTTTGGCTGATGTATTACACAAAACGTTCGTCCCAGCGACAGGATGCCTATTTTGATTCTGTCTAAATGAAATGACATGGGCATAACGAGAAGCAGCTTCTGCAATTAAATATGGTTTTACAATAAGGGTAGCATCGCCAGATAATACCCCAGCGACATTAAATAACCTCGGGCAGGCTTAACGCATACACAGCCGCCTAAATTGCAGTGGATCATGAATTATTTATAATTATAAGCACAGAAATGACGCGTTTTGAGAATAAAGTAACCTTTTGACAGACAAAGAAAAGCACATCCAGATGTATGAAATATGAGCAGGACTATTACAGATCGGAGATGAAATTGGAAATCAAAATAGATCAGTATTACGGATTGACTATATATATGTATATTTCTGTCGTACGTTCAACGTAATATTTGAGAGGGGAAACTATGCTCGTTCACTGAAGGGTTAGAGGTCACATCAGGTCATTATAGGGGGACAAAAGTCCATATCAGATCATTGTAGGGTGATATGGATCACATCAGACCAATGTAGAGTGATATGGATCACATCAGATCAATGTAGGGTGATATGAATCACATCAGATCAATGTAGGGTGATATGGATCACATTAGATCAACGTAGGGTGATATGGATCACATCAGATCAATGTAGAGTGATATGGGTCACATATCATTGTAGGGTGATATGGATCACATCAGATCATTGTAGGGTGATATGGATCATATCAGATCATTGTAAGGTGATATGGATCACATCAGATCAATGTAGGGTGATATGGATCACACCAGATCAATGTAGAGTGATATGGATCACATCAGATCAATGTAGGGTGATATGGATCACATCAGATCAATGTAGGGTGATATAGATCACATATCATTGTAGGGTGATATGGATCACATCATATTGTAGGGTGATATGGATCATCAGATCATTGTAGGGTGATATGGATCACATCAGATCAATGTAGGGTGATATGGATCACATCAGATCAATGTAGGGTGATATGGATCACATCAGATCAATGTAGGGTGATATGGATCATATCAGATCAATGTAGGGTGATATGGATCACATCAGATCAATGTAGAGTGATATGGATCACATCAGATCAATGTAGGGTGATATGGATCACATCAGATCATTGTAGGGTGATATGGATCACATCATATCATTGTAGGGTGATATGGATCACATCATATTGTAGGGTGATATGGATCACATCAGATCAATGTAGAGTGATATGGATCACATCAGATCAATGTAGGGTGATATGGATCACATCAGATCATTGTAGGGTGATATGGATCACATCATATCATTGCAGGGTGATATGGATCACATCATATTGTAGGGTGATATGGATCACATCATATCATTGTAGGATGGTATGACCATGGTTTCATCCCTTTCCTCAGCAACTTGAAGACATGACCATGGTTAGGGTGAAGACATGACCATGGTTAGGGTGAAGACATGACCATGGTTAGGGTGAAGACATGACCATGGTTAGGGTGAAGACATGACCATGGTTAGGGTGAAGACATGACCATGGTTAGGGTGAAGACATGACCATGGTTCTGTTGCTCCCAATTGGCCACACAATGTCGCTGGGGTATTGGGTTTCGTCTTGAAATAGTTATATTGTATCGATGTTTTGGTGATGTCGAACAGGACACATAGATTCTGTGTTGATGTTTTGGTCAGACCACTTCATCACACAGCACAGATGAACAATTTACCAAATTAACAATCGTCGTCTATCGTTTGTATCGGCAGACATGTTCGTCTGCCGATAGAAACGATAGACGACGATTGGTAAATTTCAGCCAGGGCAGGTAACTTCAAGGCGTCTCCACATGTCCTGCTCTCGCTGTTTTATGTTTTTGTGTGATGCCTCGTTGTAGTAATTATTATTCATTCGCAAGATAATTTTCTCTCCGTTTTCTCTTCATTCCACAGTCTGCGACATACGACCTGAAGGACAGCCCAGCGGCTTGGCGAGGGGCGATGTATCCACCAGGTTACTATGCCTACGACCCTTCCATGGCATACACATACGGAAATGGGTAACTACATATTGCTTCTTTGTAACCTGTTTTCAATGATTTGAAGAAAAAAAACCTGGATAATATACATATATATTCTCTCTTTTTTTTGCAATTGTCTTAAGATATCACAGTTAAACACCAATGAGCTAAATAAAAACTTCCACAAGAAAATCCAGTTGTTCCCCATAATAAATATAGGCGTCAAAATACAGGTGTCAGATCTTATAATAAATATAGGTGTCAGATCTTATAATAAATATAAACGTCAGATCCTGTAATAAATATAGACGTCAGGTCCTATAATAAATATAGACGCCAGGTCATATAATAAATATAGACGTCAGATCCTATAATAAATATAGACGTCAGATTATATAATAAATATAGGTGTCAAATCCTATTATGAATATAGACGCCAGGTCCTATAATAAATATAAGCGTTAGATCCTGTGATAAATTAGGCGTGATATCACATAATAAATATAGGCATCAGATCATATAATAAATATAGGCATCAGATCATATAATAAATATAGGCATCAGATCATATAATAAATATAGGCATCAGATCATATAATAAATATAGGCATCAGATCATATAATAAATATATGCCTCAGATCATATAAGAAATATAGGCATCGGATCATATAATAAATATAGGCATCAGATCATATAATAAATATAGGCATCAGATCATATAATAAATATATGCCTCAGATCATATAATAAATATAGGCGTCAGATCATATAATAAATATAGGCATCAGATCATATAATAAATATAGGCGTCAGATCATATAATAAATATAGGCATCAGATCGTATAATAAATATAGGCGTCAGATCATATAATAAATATAGACGCCAGATCATATAATAAATATAGGCATCAGATCATATAATAAATATAGGCGTCAGATCATATAATAAATATAGGCATCAGATCATATAATAAATATAGGCGTCAGATCATATAATAAATATAGGCGTCGGATCATATAATAAATATAGGCGTCAATAAATATATGCCTCAGATCATATAATAAATATAGGCATCAGATCATATAATAAATATAGGCTTCAGATCATATAATAAATATAGACGCCAGATCATATAATAAATATAGACGTCAGGTATTATGATAAATATAGACGTCAGGTCCTATAATAAATAGAAAATCCTATAATAAATACAGACGTCAGGTCATATAATAAATATAGACGTCAGGTCCTATAATAAATACAGACGTCAAGTCCTATGATAAATATAGACGTCAGGTCCTAAAATAAATAGAAGCGTCCGATCCTACTATACATATAGAAGTCAGGTCCTATAATGTTATACTAATCCGTGCCGGGTGACTTCCGTGCCGAGAGACTGTGTTATACTAATCGTGCCGGGTGACTGTGTTATACTAATCGTGCCGGGTGACTGTGAATCCGTGCCGGGTGACTGTGTTATACTAATCCGTGCCGAGAGACTGTATTATAATAATCCGTGCTGGGTGACTGTGTTATACTAATCCGTGCAGGGAGACTGTGTTATACTAATCCGTGCCGGGTGACTGTGTTATACTAATCCGTGCCGAGAGACTGTGTTATACTAATCCGTGCCGCGTGACTGTGTTATACTAATCCGTGCAGAGAGACTGTGTTATACTAATCCGTGCCGGGTGACTGTGTTATACTAATCCGTGCCGAGAGACTGTGTTATACTAATCCGTGCCGCGTGACTGTGTTATACTAATCCGTGCAGGGAGACTGTGTTATACTAATCCGTGCCGGGTGACTGTGTTATACTAATCCGTGCCGAGAGACTGTGGTATACTAATCCGTGCCGGGTGACTGTGTTATACTAATCCGTGCTGAGAGACTGTGTTATACTAATCCGTGCCGAGAGACTGTGTTATACTAATCCGTGCCGGGTGACTGTGTTATACTAATCCGTGCCGAGAGACTGTGTTATACTAATCCGTGCCGAAGACTGTGTTATACTAATCCGTGCCGGGTGACTGTGTTATACTAATCCGTGCCGAGAGACTGTGTTATACTAATCCGTGCAGGGAGACTGTGTTTTTATACTAATCCGTGCCGGGAGGCTGTGTTATACCAGCCTTCACAATCATTTCATCTCCATTATCACATTATTTACTGTGCGTCATTTGGTCGAGAAAGATTATCTAAGAATCGGTGTTTGTTACGTTTTATTACGTTATTTTATATTTAAAATAACTGCGTTCGTCATCAGTAACACGGAAACGACATGTTAATAGAATCACGAGGTTTAATTTAGAAGACCATCGAAAAAACATCTCTGAATATTAGAAACTGTTAACCAGAAGTTAGTAAAATATTCCGCCGTTAACTTCCTCTTCTGTGGAAGCTGAGATGTCCGAGTGGTCTAGGGCGCTTGCATTTACTGCTGGCGATTTGGTGCCAAACTCTGAGGGCGCGGGTTCGAGTCTCGCATGGGACTGACCCATCCAGCATCAGTATTTGTGCTTTATCAAGAAAGTAACATCCTAAAAATAATTGGATATAAATGTTACCTACTTTCTAAATGGCATTAGTATATATAAACTATATATTGATATCTTATAAATTAAACAAACTATATATTGATATCTTGTTAATTAAACAAACTATATCTTGTTAAATAAACAAACTATATATTGATATCTTGTTAATTAAACAAACTATATCTTGTTAAATAAACAAACTATATATTGTTATTTTGAAGTGTATGTTGAAGTGGGAGGGCATAGACATCTTGTAAGATAATAGTACAATTCTTTTGGGAGAAATCAATACACATTGGACATTCTGCATTGATCAACTCTCACATGGTTTGGTTTTACTTGGACACTCCATCGCGGTACGATGGTCACTGATCATAAAGTGTCTGCCATGGAACCCATTCCCCCACACCTATGTATATGGACTATATCAGTATTGAGCTTCTGACTATTAATTCAATTGAATATTTAAATTCGTAGAAATTGTTTGCACGAAAACTTTAGTGGAACATAAAATCTCCACTTGTATAAGTCTCCTCAATATACAAGGAAAACATGCAGTAACATGATTGCTCAATGAATTTCATATTGTTGTCCTCGTAGCTGACTTTGAGGAATGTAGATAGTGGTATGCTTTATCCGCTCATAAGGACAAGGTTTGAATAAAGGACGCGTGTAACTGAACTTTCAAAAACCGCTTTAAATAGAAATTTGACAAATGATTTCCCACAAAGAAATATTGTAAAGACAGTGAGAATGTCCCTCGTTATTCATCAATGAGTGTGTTCACATAAAACAAGAGCAGACCGAGCTCTTGTCTCCATATTGTATTGTTACAATAGTAAGCTAGACAGGGAACACACGAGCCTCTCAGTAACTCGTTTATTTCATTAGCAGCCGGAGACGGTTACTCGAATGCCGGATACATGCTTGTCTATGTTACCCTTTGCAAAATACATTGCCTAATTTGTCACTTTATCGGCGTTATTTTGTCTTGAGCAGTTCAATAGATATGCAGCCAGCAAAAAATATCTGAGTTAAAAAAAAACAACCATTAGCTTTGATCTAGAAAAGAAAATCTAGTATGTCACCGCTTTTGTTAAAGTTGCTGCTTCAGCGAGTCGAACAGAAAGAACGGAATAATCTGGCAGTTGTCTGAGCGCTATGTAATTGTTCACATCTTCATGGGGTTGAAATGAACAGTGACCAGGGAAAGAGATGCGATCCAATTCGTGGATGTCTCTCCTACTCCAAAGTTTTAATTCTATTAAGTGGATGGAAAGGTCTGTTCTCTAATAACCGATTTGTTTTATGAATAACACAAAATGATTTTTATCTTTATCTTTATCTTTCTATAAATAATCTATTCTTTACCACAGAACTTCAGACTTTTCTGTCCATTTATAATTGTTCGAGAAGAGCCAGAATATCAATTATCCCATGTTAATATCCACGACTCTGTCTGAGCCAGAATGTCAAGTATCCCATGGAAATATCCACGACTAAGTCTGAACCAGGATATCAATTATCCCATGTTAATATCCACGACTCTGTCTGAGCCAGGATATCAATTATCCCGTGTTCATATCCACGACTCTGTCTGAGAAGGATATCAATTATCCCATGTTAATATTATCGAATCTATCTGAGCCAGGATATCAATTATCCCCTGTTAATAATTTCCACGACTCTGAGCAAGGATATCGATTATCCCATGTTAATATCCACGACATTGTCTGGGAAGGATATCAATTATCCCAAGTTAATATCCACGAATCTGTCTGGGAAGGATATCAATTATCCCATGTTAATATCCTCGAATCTGTCTGAGCAAAGATATCAATTATCCCATGTTAATATCCATGACTGTGTACGAACAAGGAAATCAATATCCCATGTTAACCCACGAAACCAATGTGGTGTATTGGAAATATCAGTTTATGATTACATTATCAGTTATCAATGTACATGTTTGTGATTGCATCCTCAGGTATGGGGCCATGCCTATCAATGGAGCGACCCACACAAAGAACGCCACGAAAGAGGCGACAGGTCTTCTCAAATCTTGGCTCAACGATCATATGCAAAATCCTTACCCGACGAAAGGAGAGAAAATAATGCTAGCCATAATAACGAAAATGACATTAACCCAAGTATCCACGTGGTTCGCTAACGCTAGGAGACGACTGAAGAAAGAAAATAAGATGACCTGGTCCCCCAGGAACCGTTATGACGATGACGTAGATAGAGATAAAGATGACGACGACAAGTCAGATAAAGATGGCGGAACGCGAGACGAGGACAACAAGGAAATGGATGAGGTCGATGAGAAGACGAACACTTCTAAATTGGGTATGCATTTCACTTATACTTTTTCAATTTGCCATTGTCTGCTTCACTGCCAGATGTCAACTTATGATTTAATTATGCTTGCCACAGTATTATCACAGATAACTAGTACATTTCATTGTGTTCAGCTGTAATAACCTAATTTGAATCTCAGAGTTCAAAACTATGATTGCTTGTATTATCAATGAGGTCAAAATTTCAAACTATGATTAATTGAATTATCAATGAGGTCAAAGCTATGATTGTTTATATTATCATGACGGTCAAAGTTCAAAACCATGATTGTTTGTATTTTCAATGAGGTCAAAGTTCAAACTATGATTGTTTGTATTATCAATGAGATCAAATCTATGATTGTTTGTATTATCAATGAGGTCAAAGTTCAAAATTATGATTGTTGTATTATCAATGAGATAAAAACTATGATTGTTGTATTATCAATGAGATAAAAACTATGATTGTTTGTATTATCAATGGGGTCAAAGTTCAAAACTATGATTGTTGTATTATTAATGAGATCAAAACTATAATTGTTTGTATTATCAATGGGGTCAAAGTTCAAAACTATAATTGTTTGTATTATCAATGAGGTCAAAGTTCAAAACTATGTCAGATTGTTGTATTATCAATGAGATCAAAACTATAATTGTTTACATTAACAGTGAGGTCAAAGTTCAAAACTATGATTGTTTACATTATCAGTGAGGTGGATGGTCCTTAATTATGTGGTGGATGATCCTTAATTATGTGGTGGATGGTCCTTAATTATGTGGTGGATGGTCCTTAATTATGTGGTGGATGGTCCTTAATTGTGTTCATGTGTATAGCTGTATGTGTTAGCCTCTCTGTGAGTAATTGATCATAGATGATAGAGTATACTGGATACATGGACTATGATCATTGAATATACTGTTGGTTACATGGACAATACGGTTGATTACATTGTCTTATCGAGTCAATCACATCAGACATCGTTCATGACAGGATGTCGACAAGATTTTAAATAGTTAATTCAATTTAAATCTAATCAATTAATTATGGCTGATATGAACCGTTTTCATAAACGGAAGTTGAGGTAAATCTATTTTTGTTTGAATGCCTATCTCTGTTAATTTGTTAATGACTCTAGCTAATGATGACTTCGTTAGTAAAAACGATGATATAGACATCCTCTGTTCTGGATAACATTGCAGTAAACGAATAAGATCAAGCATGGGAATATTACACTGCACGGGAACACCAACACAGCACGTCTTATCAATAGTAAATTAGCATATTTGTTTAATTAAGTTCTCGTTTCCCATAAAGCCTATGCACGATAAGCTTAACAACTGCACTAGGTCAACTTCATGAAAGCCATAAAGTTGTGAACTAAATTGATCTTTAAAGTCGATAGACAGTTATTTTGAGATTACATGTTCTCTGGGATACAAACTGCCACTTTGCCACTTTTGTTTCATTACTTGGTTTTACAATTTCTACATTAGAATTTTCAACTGGTGAAAGAAGACATTTGAAATTCTATGTCGAAATAGTGTTATGTTAAGTCTAAAAATGGTTGAATGATGAGGTCTAGACACATGTGTGGTAATTAATGGTTGAACTATCACGTCTAGACACAGGTCTGTGAGTTAAATGATTGAACTAAGTAATTGAACTATGAGGTCCAGACACTGGTGTTGTAATTAAATGGTTAAACACAGGTGTGGTAATTAAATTATTGAACGATGAGGTCTAGACACAGGTGTGATAATCAAATGGTTCATATTTCTGGGATATAGTTATCCGCCATATTCTATCCCAGATTTCTCACCATCTATTGTGTGCTATAGTTTTACCTGAAATTGTTTTTCTCAAAAATTATCCAGCCTGGGCACATGAAACTGAACACCTGAAACTGAACACATGAAACTGAACACCTGAAACTGAACACATGAAACTGAACACCTGAAACTGAACACATGAAACTGAACACCTGAAACTGAACACATGAAACTGAACACCTGAAACTCGCCTTATTAGGCTTACGATATAGTTAAAATATCCTGCATATTTTAATATTGAATTAAAAGTTATCTCTAAGTTCAATTGGTTTCCTTTCACTCATTATTTTCTATTCAAAACTGTACCATAATTTATTAAGCTTTCGAGCTTCAGAAACTGTACCATAATTTATTAAGCTTTCGAGCGTCAGAAACTGTACCATAATTTATTAAGCTTTCGAGCGGCAGAAACTGTACCATAATTTATTAAGCTTTCGAGCGAGCGGCAGAAACCGATTTTCAGAATCTTATGTCGACGGACAAAACGTTTGACACTTTATGAGAAATATCCATTGAGAAAGAAGAATTTTTCAGATAGAGAAATTGAATCTGATTTTATTACACTCATTACATCTACATAATTATTTTTGTTGATATAAGCTTTTACCGAATATGTATTTTTGTTGATATAAGCTTTTACCGAATATGTATTTTTGTTGATATAAGCTTTTACCGAATATGTATAGTGCCAGAAGTCTATCACGTAATCTCTTGCTGTAGAATGACAAAGTTAGTGTGTACCGTATGTGAATTCGCATTCGATGACGGAGATGGGACTACACCCATATATGGGATAACTTGACTCTTATCTCTTCCACTTTGTCCGATATCTCTCCTGGTTTAATTAGCTAGAATCCCAGTCTCAATTCCTTTAATATCATGAAATTTTCGGCGTTATGATTCAATAATTAATTAAGTTTTTTTGAGTTTGCTTGTTTCCTTGTCGTGAGTTAGTAATGAAAAGTGATGAGGTGAGAGGTAACAATAACATAACACAGGCAGTTATGTGGTCAGTCGGCTGTCTGTTTACACTGTATACCGTTTATCCTTCAACTCCTATATTTGTGATACAGACGTCCTCGCTATATACTGCTTGATCACAGCATGTCTTCACTATATACTGTGTGATACAGACGTCCTCATTATATACTGCTTGATCACAGCATGTCTTCACTATATACTGTGTGATACAGACGTCCTCATTATATACTGCTTGATCACAGCATGTCTTCACTATATACTGTGTGATACAGACGTCCTCACTATATACTGCTTGATCACAGCATGTCTTCACTATATACTGTGTGATACGTCCTCACTATATACTGCTTGATCACAGCATGTCTTCACTATATACTGTGTGATACAGACGTCCTCACTTATACTGCTTGATCACAGCATGTCTTCACTATATACTGTGTGATACAGACGTCCTCACTATATACTGCTTGATCACAGCATGTCTTCACTATATACTGTGTGATACAGACGTCCTCATTATATACTGCTTGATCACAGCATGTCTTCACTATATACTGTGTGATACAGACGTCCTCACTATATACTGCTTGATCACAGCATGTCTTCACTATATACTGTGTGATACAGACGTCCTCACTATATACTGCTTGATCACAGCATGTCTTCACTATATACTGTGTGATACAGACGTCCTCACTATATACTGCTTGATCACAGCATGTCTTCACTATATACTGTGTGATACAGACGTCCTCATTATATACTGCTTGATCACAGCATGTCTTCACTATATACTGTGTGATACAGACGTCCTCACTATATACTGCTTGATCACAGCATGTCTTCACTATATACTGTGTGATACAGACGTCCTCACTATATACTGCTTGATCACAGCATGTCTTCACTATATACTGTGTGATACAGACGTCCTCACATGTCTTCACTATATACTGTGTGATACAGACGTCCTCACTATATACTGCTTGATCACAGCATGTCTTCACTATATACTGTGTGATACAGACGTCCTCACTATATACTGCTTGATTACAGCATGTCTTCACTATATACTGTGTGATACAGACGTCCTCACTATATACTGCTTGATCACAGCATGTCTTCACTATATACTGTGTGATACAGACGTCCTCACTATATACTGCTTGATCACAGCATGTCTTCTCATATAACTAACCTTGCATATAGTTTACCTTTTAAACATGACTATTGAAGGTTAAGTGTATTTGGCCGGTTGTTTATTGGCAACATGACTATTGAAGGTTAAGTGTATTGGGCCGGTTGTTTATTGGTAACATGACTATTGAAGGTTAAGTGTATTGGGCCGGTTGTTTATTAGTAACATGACTATTGAAGGTTAAGTGTATTGGGCCGGTTGTTTATTGGTAACATGACTATTGAAGGTTAAGTGTATTGGGCCGGTTGTTTATTGGTAACATGACTATTGAAGGTTAAGTGTATTGAGCCGGTTGTTTATTGGTAACATGACTATTGAAGGTTAAGTGTATTGGGCCGGTTGTTTATTGGTAACATGACTATTGAAGGTTAAGTGTATTGGGCCGGTTGTTTATTGGTAACATGACTATTGAAGGTTAAGTGTATTGGGCCGGTTGTTTATTGGTAACATGACTATTGAAGGTTAAGTGTATTGGGCCGGTTGTTTATTGGTAGGTAAGTTATAATAATAATAGTAAGTTGGAGTTCATGCTACTAAATAACGTTCAACTAAATTGTACAACGTTCGTTCAAATTGCAGTTAAATGTGTTTTAATTTGATCTAGGAAACTCGAAATACTTTAGAATGAAGTACGAAATATTTTGGGTTTTTCCCTCATATATAGCATCATCTTAACATATGAAGAACATGCAAGAGACACGTTTTGTAAATTGAAACTTGGTTAAAACGTTAATTTAATTTCGCTAAAATGTGCGAAGAAATGTTTATCGTCATATAATATGTAAAGTATAATTTCTGGTGTTCACACAATGCGTGTAACAGTAGTAAATGTATAGATTTGTAACTCTTAGAAATTGTATATTTACTTATTATGAAATATAAGAGTGGATCTAGTCTGGGAGCAGGTATGGCTTATGTAGATTATATGGGTTAGATAGACAGGCTGGTGCATACACTATAACTGTTATAGAGACCACACTGGTTGAAGAAGTACATACATGATAACCTTCATCCATGTTGATGTACGAATAAGACCCTGAGTATAATGAACTAACTATAGTTTGATTGAATTTAGAATTTACAATGCGAAAAGTGATGTAAGCAGAACAATTTTCTTTAATGACGCTTTTTTTTTAAATGTTCAAAAAGCCGAAGTGGGTGGTTTCAAAGTGAACCGCTATATGTAGAAACTATAGTTTCACAGTTTCACGATTTGAGTACTGAAACTTTTCGTGTCATTTTAAAGTCTTCTTTAAAAGAAAACATATTGGAAGGCATTTCCATTAAAATAATAACTATCAGAATTCATTACAATAATAACTATGAGAATTCATTACAATAACTATCAGAATTCATTAAAATAACTATCAGAATTCATTACAATAACTATCAGAATTCATTACAATAACTATCAGAATTCATTACAATAACTATGAGAATTCATTACAATAACTATGAGAATTCATTACAATAACTATCAGAATTCATTACAATAACTATCAGAATTCATTACAATAACTATGAGAATTCATTACAATAACTATGAGAATTCATTACAATAACTATCAGAATTCATTACAATAACTATGAGAATTCATTACAATAACTATGAGAATTCATTACAATAACTATCAGAATTCATTACAATAACTATCAGAATTCATTACAATAACTATGAGAATTCATTACAATAACTATCAGAATTCATTACAATAACTATCAGAATTCATTACAATAACTATCAGAATTCATTACAATAACTATGAGAATTCATTACAATAACTATGAGAATTCATTACAATAACTATGAGAATTCATTACAATAACTATGAGAATTCATTACAATAACTATCAGAATTCATTACAATAACTATGAGAATTCA